>VURO01046430.1:0-21042 GCA_015108175.1 Pelvicachromis taeniatus | reverse complement strand
GAGGGACTAAAACAGCACCCGCCCCGGTCTCCCAAGCCAAAAACACCACTCAGCTGATGCGTTGCATAGATAGTTTATTTGTTAACTGAGGCATAAGTCCAGGGTGAGCCCAGGCCAAAACAATAAACAAAAGAAACTAAGAATCCCCAAAGAAAGCTAACTAAACCCTAAAGAAAAAAAGAACAACCAAATGACAATTCCTAGCCCTCACTCCCTAGCTTTTAAACAGGAGAAAAATATCACCCCGAAAGAAAAAGGCAGCTCCCCCCTTCAGCCTCGGACAAAACACACACAGGGGTGGAACATTCCACCGCAAGGCACAGCACGCAAGTGAAGATTTGGGAAACCGGGAACAGGTCCGCCTCCGCTGTCACCGCCGCCCGCACACACGCTCGCTCGCGACTCTCCCCTCCTTGACAGCTTCCGCGGTGGCCTTTTGAATCCGATCACGTGCCCGAGATCCAATCAGCAGCTCACAGCGCTTTCGTGGGGGAGGAACCTGGGAACCTGCAGAGACTTAGAGAACCACACAGCACACACACACAGATCCCACACTCCCCAGGCTCCTTAAGGTCACAGACCGTAACAGTAATGCTGATTCAAAGTAGTCTGTGATAAACAGTAAACTATGTTTCATCTGATTATATCTTATAGTCAAAATAATCCAGAAATTGTGTTTTTTTAGACCTCGAATTCAAGGCATATCAGCTTATCTCCGGCCAATGCAGCATGTGGTTGCCAGCTCACCCACTGAGCTAAACTGGCATCCACACTTTCATTTGAAATTTTACTTAAACTAAGGTGCAGATAAATTAAGTATTTTCTGCAAACTTTTCTATAGTGAGATTATGGTTTAGTGAGCTAGAGCTAGACTTATTCTAACTTTACATGGGGAAAAATAAATACATTTAGAAAAATCAAATCAAATTATGTTCACCCCTCACTGGATGTTGTTCTTGAAACACACAAATGTCCCTCCTCTTTGTAGAAACAATACTGGTAACACCAGAGTGCAGGGCAAATTAAACCATAAACTACATGCTGCTGCCAGACAATTATGGCCTTCACTGGACACATAGAGCAAACCCCAAAACAGATCCCAAGCAAACCTCAACAGAAGAATTCCAAGTATGACCACCATAGTGTAGAATGCCCTCTTCTTTGATTGGTCAACCCTCTCTCCATTTACACCCTGTTCTCCTGGGCCTGGACGGATCAAAGTACACAGAACAGAAACGCTGCAGAAGGAGATGACTATTACAGATAAAGACATGATGACAAAATTGAAAATAACAAAGAGTTTTTCAATCATCATGAAACATATATATGCAAATGACAGCAGCCAGACGCAGCCAATGCTGATATTTCTAATCATGATCCCTTTTTCATTTCTCAGGCTCATGTAGATGATGGGGTGAACAACAGCCAGATAGCGCTCCAGACAGGTCAGAACATGAAATAAAATGTCTCCAAAGCAGGTAAAAGAATAAATAGTGAACCCCACTTCTAAAGTGTTGGACTGGACACCGTAGACACCAGAACAGCAGATGATGCAGCCCAAAACACCAATAAGCATGAGAATGACCACGTGGTAGATGAAGGCATCAGAATGTCTCATGGTAGCTGGCGAGGAAGCCAAGCGCTTATGCCACCATTGTTGGATAACACGATAGAAGATGAAAATGCCAAGAGGGAGAAGGAAGAAGATGTTGGTGATCATGAATGTGGTGAAGATTAAGGAGCTTGGTGTAGAGAGGAAGCAATTTATGGGTAAAGAAACATTGGAATTGATTGAGGAAAGGTTTGAATGAAGAAGAGAATTGTCTAACAAGATGTCTGGTGACATATCTGTAAAAGACAAAAGATATCACAGTCATATTTTCATAAACTTCTCAGTGACGTTATCATAGGAGACGGAGCTCATATTTTCCTCACTCATAAATTCTGTTAAAGGACATCTTAAAATATATTAGGGAGGGGCCCAGAAAGATCTAGCTTTGTTGTAAAAGGAGTCAGATTTAGTCTAGGTAAGCCTAGAGATCTTTCCAGTATGGTAAAGATTCCTGCTTTGATTTACATATTTGTCTCAACTGTGTTATTAAGGGCAAATAACTTTACCTTATGATTTCTCTAGTGATAACAAGATTTTTTTTTTTTAAGTCAGAAGATGTTAATCTATTCATTTACAGCTCACTTGGTTCTGAGGTTTTCCGGAGACTATGACACAATAGTGGGCCTGATCTTCCTTCTCCATTCTGCTTCCTTTATAGTAATCAGTCTACCTGCATAGGCATGAAGCTATTGAGGTGATTGACTTTTCACCGGTTGTTCCCCATTTTGCCATTATAACATGCTAAAATCAAAACCTAGCTTCAACAAGCTAGATGGATAATGGCACTCCAAAACATAAGAGCACAGTCTGACTTGTAAATGTTTACATTAACTTGTCAAACATTAAAGTCTGGGGGGGATAATATCTCCAGCGTGTCCTGGGTCTGCCCTGGGGTCTCCTCCTGGTGGGACATGCCCGGAACACCTCATCCAGGAGGCATCCTTGTCAGATGCCTGAACCTCCTCAACTGGCTCATTTCGAAGTGAAGGAGCAGTGGCTCTACTCTGAGTCCCTCTAGGATGGCCAGAGTTTTCACCCTATCTCTAAGGGAGAGGCCAGCCTCCCTTCGGAAGAAGCTCATTTCTGCCGCTTGTATCTGCGATCTTGTTTTTTCGGTCACTACCCACAGCTTGTGACCATAGGTGTGGGTAGGGACGTAGATCAACTGGTAAATTGAGAGCTTCGCTGTTACACTCAGCTCTCTCTTCACCACAACAGACTCGTACAGCGTCCGCATCACTGTAGTCACAACGCCAATCTGTCTGTCAATCTCCTGCTCCCTTCTCTTGTCACTCGTGAACAAGACCCCAAGATACTTAAACTCTTCCACTTGGGGCAAGAACTCGTCCCTGACCCAAAGTGGGCACTCCACCCTTTTTCGGCTGAGGACTATGGCCTCAGATCTGTAGGTCCTGATTCTCATTGCCACTGCTTCACACTTGGCTGCAAACCATTGCAAAGCGAGCTGGACACCATCACCCGATGAAGCCAAAGAAAACCACATCATCCGCAAAAAGCAGAGATGAGATTCTGAAACCACCTAAGTGAGAGCCTTCTGCCACTTGGCTACAAATAGAAAGTCTGTCCATAAAAATTATGAACAGAATCGGTGACAAAGGGAGCCCATCACGCACCAGGAAGGAGCCTGACTTATGCGGCTATGCGGATGAAGCTCTTGCAATGGTTGTATAAGGATCAAATGGCCTGTAGCAATGGGACAGACACCCCATTCTCCTGAAGTACCCCCAGAGGACACCCCAAGGGACATGGTCAAATGCCTTCTCCAAGTCCACAAAACACATGTAGACTGGTTGGGCAAACTCCCATGCACCCTCAAGTATCCTTGACAGGATAAAGAGCTGATCCAGTTTTCCACAACCAGGACGAAAACTGCATTGTTCCTCCTGTATCGAAGGTTCGACTAACGGACAAACTCTCCTTTCAAGCACCCTGGCATAGACCTTCCCAGGGAGGCTGAGGAGTGTGATTCCCCTATAGTTGGAACACACCCTCCGGTCCCCCTTCTTAAAGATGGGAACCACCACCCCGGTCTGCCAATCCAGGGGTACTGCTCCTGATCTCCACACAACATTGTATAGGCGTGTCAACCAAGACAGCCCTACAACATCCAGACCCTTCAGGTACTCGGAGCGGACCTCATCCACCCCACGGGCTTTGCCACCAAGGAATTGTTTAGCTGCCTCAGTGACCTCACCCCCGGAGATTAGCAGGTCATCCCCTCCATTCCCAGACACTGCTTCTTCCACGGAAGACATGCCAGTGGGATTAAGGAGGTCCTCAAGGTATTCCTTCAACTAATTTTCTTAGTCAAAGTCAGCAGCGCTCCACCCGCACTATACATAGTCCAGGTAGAACACCGCTTTCCCCTCCTGAGTCCCCTGACGGTTTGCCAAAATCTCTTCGAGGCAGACCAAAAGTCTTTTTTCCAAGGCCTCTACAAACTCCTCTCACACCTGAGTTTTTTTTTCAGCTACTGCCTGTGCCGCATTCTGCTTGGCCTGTCAGTACCTATCAGCTGCCTCCGAAGTCCGACAGGCTAACCAAGCCCGATAGGATTCCTTCTTCAGCTGGGTGGCTCCCTTCATCTCTGGTGTCCACCATTTGGTTTGGGGGTTACCACCACAACAGGCACCAACTACCTTGCAGTCGCAGCTCAGTGCAGCGGCTTCAGCAATTGATATGCTGAACATGGTCGATTCAGACTCAATGTTCCAGTCTCCCTCGGAATGCTGTTGAAGTTCTGCCGGAGATGTGTGTTGAAGATCTCGCAGACCGGGGCCCTCTGCTAGGCTTTCCCAACACAACCTCACTATACCTTTAGGAACGACAGGTCTGTTCAGCGTCCTCCCCCTCCACCTGATCCAACTCACCACCAGGTGGTGATCAGTTGACAGGTCAGCCTCTCTCTTTGCTCTAGGGTCCAGAACATATGGCCTTAGATATGGTGATACGATTACAAAATTGATCATCGGCCTGTGGTCTAGAGCATCCTAGCGCCACGTGCACTTATGGACACTGTTATGTTTGAGCATGGTGTTTGTTATGGCCAAACTGTGGTTTGCACAGAAGTCCAACAAAACACCTCTCGGGTTCAGATCCAGGAAGACATTCCTCCCAATCACGCCCCCCGAGGTCTCGCTGTTGTTGCCCACATGAGCAATTAAGTCTCCTAGTAGGACAACAGAGTCGCCAGGTGGAGCACCCTCCAGTATCCCACCCAGGGACTCCAAGAAGGCTGGGTCTGAACTGCCAGTTGGCACATAAGCGCAGACAACAGTCAGGACCCATTCTTTGACCCAGAGGCACAGTGAACAAACCCTCTCATCCACTGGGAGAAACCCCAATATACAGGCAGCAAGCCGAGGGAATACCAGGATACCCACCCCAGCTCGCTGCCTCTCACCAGGGGCAACTAAAGACTGAGACCAGCCCCTCTCTAGCAGACTGGTTCCAGAGCCCAAGCCGTGAATTGAGGTGAGTCCGACTATATCTAGACAGTACCTCTCAACCTCACGCACTAACTCAGGCTCCTTCCCCACCAGACAAGTGACATTCCATGTCCCAACTGGCAGTCTTGGTAGCCAGGGATTGGTCTGCCAGGACCTCAGCTCAGATCACAATGCACCCGACCCCTACGGTGCCTCCTGCGGGTGGTGGGCTTGCAGGAAAATGGGCCCAATGGACTAAGGCCCGGCCACCAGTTGCTCACCCTCAGGCACCATCTCATCGGGCCTAGCTTCATGGCGGGGCCCCTGTAACCCTATCCCAGGCAGTGTGAACTGTTCCCTTGATGGTTTTCTCATAGGGGTCTTCTGAATCGCTCTTTGTCTGGTCCCTCACCCTGGACCAATTTGCCATGGGAGACCCTACCAGGGGGCAAATATTCCCAGACACCATAGCCCCTGGGATCCCTGAGACACAACCCCTCCACCACGATAAGGTACTGATTCGGGGAGGGGCTTTTTTTTTTAACATGTAACATTTTTTAACATTGCTCTAAAAAGGCCCTGGCCTTACATTTTTGTGTTAGTATTATGCAATTTAAAAAGTTAAACAGATACAAGCTCATCAGGTGTGAGTGCCACTGTGTATTTAAGATAAAGCTACAGATAAAAGTTATAAACAAGACCAACCTTACCTGTGAGTTTCACTGCAACTGTTTCTCCCTAAAAGTTAAATTCAAATAATTCTTATTTGCATTAAAAATGACAAAGACAAACAAACAAATGAATAAACACATGATAATGGAGCTATCACTTCAAAGGCATCCATGGACATATAAAGAGAAAGTGTGAGAGCTCCACATATGAAAGGAAGGTCAGTATACTATTGTCATGGTTCTGGGTCATTTTCTGGGTCAAAAAACACAAGAAACTGAAACCGCTGGGTCACCGACCCAGGACCATGACATATAATAACACCGGCTAGACAACATGAAACATGCAGACATTAAATACATGACACTAACACATTAGAACTACGTGAAACATAAACTAGACTAAATTCAAGGCAAACAAATAATAATCTTAGAACTCCTAGAGCTTTATCTCAAAATATAACATAGGAACTCAGAACAAAAAATTCAGTCATCCATTTTCTTCTATGTCTTTGAGGGAAAAAGTGTAAGTTAATAGATTAGGACCCCATCATCCAAAAGATGTTCAAATAACACAACAGGACAAACGACAGAATCGTACATTTTGTGGCATGTGGTTACAATGAAAGGACTGCTTAACAGGAAGTTTAAGTAGGAATTCTCTTTACTGTTTCCCATGCCTACTTTTTTGGATTCAACAAGAATTGTGGATTTGAAGCATTTATCTGACAAAATAAGGAAATTTAAGTGCAGCAAAAGTCACATTGGAAATGGTGTTAAGCAATCAATGCTTGATAAAGTTAACATTGCCTGTCAACTTTCCAGAGACACAACGAGCTGGCAAAAAAAAAAAAAAAAACAGACATTCACTTTTACAGATTCTGGACTCTATTAAATTTTGTGGGGCACATGAGCTAGCTTTGTGGGGATCAGACAAATCTCCAACTTCCCTTCAGCGAGGTGTGTTTCTGGACCTCCACATTGCTGGGGGATGCACACTTTCTTTTCTTATCTTTTTTTTTTTTCATTTTCATTCTGCCCTCATGCATGTTGATATTTTATACAACATTCTTTAATAACAGACCCTGGATCCTCTCAGAACCATACAGCCAAAAACCACACCATCACAACCAGAGGCAGACGCAGCTGAAACTGCAGCAAGGCCGCACAGCATTGTTGGCTGACAATGTGTCAGTAGCAGCACAGTGCTGTGACATAATGATGGAGCAATTTGCAACATATTTGCATCCCAGAAAACTCAAAAATGTGATCATCTCTTTAAATAAGCTAAGCCAGACCCCTCTCTCTCTCTCCCCTTAAAATGCGTAACCATGCTTCTTTCTTGTTATTCTTTTTTTAAAGATCAATATTTTTTTTTCCTGTGGATACCAACTTCTTTTATTGGGGACATGTTGTTTGAGTCAGTATGTTGTAAAATAGCTGTGATATTGCATTTGTAGTCTATTGGCAGATTTTACATTTCTAAGTACATCCCTGGCTGCATCAACAGAACTTGAATAAATTCCATCATTCTTGTATAAAAAAAAACTAGTCAAATGGTGTGTGAGAGTGTGTGTGACTGTCATTCTGGGTATTCCTCCATATAGTTTTGTTAGTGTTGATATGGTGAAGTCTTGTGGCTGTAATGTGGTATCAAGGCTGTGATGATGCTGCTGCTAGTAGTGTGAACTATATAAAGCATTTGTTAGCCCACCCACTGAATATCACTACTAGCCGCCACTGTGTAAGTGCCCGGGCCCTAACAATAATTAATATCACTTGTCTAATAACGCAAACCACAGTGAGTGTCTTCGTGTGTAAAATCTCTGCAGACTGCCTTTAACATGAACTCTACATCTTACTGTCACGGCCTGCGGGGCAGACCGGGTGGGGTAAGTGAGGTGGATCCAGGCGCAGACAGGTGAGGACATGAAAACAGAACTTTAAATGAAAGCGAGCCTTTATTTTGGCTGGTAGGTAGGTGACAAAACAGAACCACAAGCACAAAGGCAAAACTAGACTAAAAGCTAGACTGGGAACACTAAGAACTACTTACAAAACACTATGAAAATTCTGACTGTGAAGACTATGAAAGCTATGACGACTTGGAGGGAAATAATGCAGACGACGCAACAATGACACACAGAAGACAGAGGACTTAAATACACAGAGGAGATAACGAGAGGAATGGGGAACAGGTGGGGACACAGCAGGGAGACATCAGGCCTAACAAGACAAGGAAAGCAAAACTAGAAAGATTGACATAACACATAGCCTTCAAAGTGAAACAGGAAACAGAACGCAGACCTGACAACATGAACTTGACTACATAAGACATGAAGCACAAAGGGTGAGGGAACCTTGAGCACAAACAAAAAGACACAAGGGGAAACTTAAATACACTGAACTAAAGAGAATCTAATAACCTAAACATGAACCATAACCACAAATAAGAAAACTCAAAATGCTGGGCATAGAGACCCAGGATCATGACACTTTCTTGTCATTGTAGTTCAGTGATCAGTGTTACTGAGCATTTAACATAAAGTAAAGCTTGTACATTTAATACAACACCAACCTTTTAGCCTTCTCCTTTTTTATTTGTCCTCTGTGGATTCTTGAGTATTTGATCCTAATGTGCAGTACTGGCTGTATATTTCAGTCCCACTCAGTCTCTGTCCACCAATCCAATTGATTTGCATAAAAAATGTGACAATGACAAACTGACTGACAAATTGACAAAGCAAAAACTGTGTTTAGTTGTGTTCTTTAAATCACACAACTGAACATTGAAGCTTTACATACAGTATCTGTTTCTTGTTTGAATTCATCAACGGAAATTTATATTGGTTTTTTTTTAAATACGTTTATCAAAACTCAAGATTTTAAATTGATATAAATGAAATTTTAAACCATGCTAAATATTAGTTTAATCATTATTATTCACTGAAGAAGAAATAATATAAGCATTTCACATTAATAAAAAGCATAGAAACTGAACTGATTCAGAATTGAAATTAATTGTTACTTTTAGCTTGTTGCCAGGTTGTTTCTAAGCATGTGGATGTAAACGTCATAGTGTGTTTTCATCCTGTCTTTCTCCCTAACACCCAGCTCATCATAACACATGGCCTGAACCTCCCTGAGCCTGGTTCTGCTGGAGGGGTTTCTTCCCAGTAAAAGGGAGTTTTTCCTTCCCACTGTTGCCAAAGCGTTTGCTCATAGGAGGTCGTATGATTATTGGGGCTTTCTCTTTTTTCTTCTTGTAAGCTAACTTACAATATAAAGCACCCTAAGTCAACTGTTGTTGTGATTTGGTGGTATATAAATAAAACTGAATTGAATTAAGTAGAACAGATGTTATTGTTAAAATTAAAATCACAGTATTTTTTTATATGGTGTAGTAGGTGCGTAAAAGGTAAAAACAGGTTATTTTGCAAGTTGCTAGATGGATTCCAGACCTTGGAATTGCATAATGGATCATGTAGTTCCACTTTTATGGATATACACTTGATGTCAGTGTTAAATATCAGTTGGTTGTCGCAATATTGTATACAGACAAGAATCTTAAGATGAGTTTGGCTAGTTTGAATAGTCAGAGACAGACCAAAGAGTAGCTCCATTCAATGGACAGCTACATTCAGCTGTCTTTACATCAGCTGTCTTTACATCATACGTCACCGTATTTAAATTGAAAGTGTTATTTTAGCTCAGTTAATTTATATTTGGTGGCGTAGCATGGTCTGAGTTTACCACATCTCACAACAATAGGCATGACACAGACATGTGGTGGAGGCACTGAGATGGAGATTTGGTTAACAAAGCAGTTTGCAGTAGTACCACCAATTGGCTGAAGCAGCTTAAGCACCATTCCCAATGTGAGAGCTACAGAAGGGAATGAGCTCAGCTTACATGGGCTAGCATTGAGATCAGACGATCTGCCAAAACATTTGTGTGAGACTGACTCCAAGATTTATTAGAACTTATATGTTATTCTTCTAACATATAATTATGTTGAATAAGAAAAACGTGAATAGGGCCACTGACATACATAATTTTGTATTCTTACAAAACACAAAATACATAAAAAACACAAAAATTGCTTTTGTATTTTTTTTTCTTTGTATTTTTGAATGAGGAAAACAAGATTACATGAACAACCCTTTTCTGTTGTGCCATAACCATTAATCTTTACAGTGTACTAATGTTTTGGTACATCACCTTTTGTAGCAAAACTGGAAATCAGCGGCAAAAGGACTTATTTTGTTTTTTGTTTTGTTTTTTGGTCCAAATAGTTTATAATAATTTTCACGTGATTAAATTGCTTTATTGTGGCATTATCCTATTCTGTTATTCCAACTTAATGTACTTAAGTTGGACCAACTTAAATAATTAATGATGAATAAACTTATTTACTGCAATTGAGTCCAACTTAATTTAGTTGAGTTGATCCAAACCATGAAAATTACATTAATGCTTATGTTCTTGCTAAAAATACTTAATGCAGTGTGTGAATAAAAATCTGCCAATAACAAATACAAGCACGACCCACCAACCTACCTACATTAATAACCATGTTTCCCCAAAAAGTTATTTTTTTTGTATTATTTTTAAAAATCAATATCAATATAACAAATATTATCATTATCATTGTAGTAGTACAATGAGGGTGTAATAAAATACAGGGCTGATACAGAAAATATATCTCGGGCTGTTCATCATACCATAACTCTTCTAACATTATGTCCGTAATTAGACCTGTACCAGGTGTTTATTGTCAAAACCGAAACACCCAGTGAAGCTGTGATGCAACACTGATGTGTCCAAACTAGTGCACCACTCACAGATATATATGTAACAACATAAGATGTATAATATATGTATATTCACATATACATATATATGTCACACACCAGACAAGATTGAGGTTTCTCAATGGAGAAGGAGACTAGAGGCTAAGATCAAGGTAGCACGAAGGGAGGTTTGCCAACTATCGGAGCTGCAACACTGGCATTCACATATGCAGAACTGATGTTTGTGCCCAGTTAAAGTACCTAAAAACATTTTAAACACACAACTTGTTAACATTGTTTTGATAAATGTCAGTCCACTGGCATTCCATGTTTTCCATCTATAAAAGTAAAAGAGGAAAGAATTTAAATGGTGTGCAGAGAAAGTTTTGCTTGTATCCAAATCAGAGTCACAAACTGTGTGGTCTGTGTTATTCTAGTCACACCTGTGAGTGTAGCTTAGTGATGATTTATAATCGTAATTATGCTATTATTAATGCCTGTGTATGTTTAGGGAAAACCAGTGTTCTAAACAGCACTGATGTGAACACACCCTTAGAAATGAATAGAAAGTTATGTGCTTCTGGAGCCAACTCTAAGTAGTTGTTAGAGAAATTGGTTTTAGCACTTTTATGTTGGTTTAATATATTTTTTTTATACTAGTAGCTTAGTTACTCTGCCACCAAATACTGACAAGCAAGAAAAATGTCAAATGACAATTTCAAATGAAAATTTGCGTACTTCCTAACGTCAGTAGATAAACTGACAACCAGCACTCCCCTTTGTGGCCACGGTGGTGTAGAATGTAACTTTGTTCTTTTGGCAAAAGAACAAAGCAAACAGCAGAAGAAGATTGTGCTCAAAGGAAATAAACATCTCAGAAAGTTCCAACAATCCCTGAAATCCCTCTCGTTCCTCAGATTTATGTAGGTGATGCGATGAACAACCAGGCTGCACTTGTCATATTCTCGGGTCTTCAGCTCAGTATTTGAGTTTTATTCATTTATTTCTTTGAAAGTATAAGTTAGTTATGTTCTACTTCCTGAGTATGTTACTTTCCAGTGTTTTTAAGTTTATTAGTTCTTAATTTCTCCTTTCAGTTTCCCCGCTCATGTACCCATGTTGGTCTGTTCTCTGTGTTTTTGCTACTTTGTCTTCCCAGTCTGTTATGTCTCCATGTCCATTATCCCCAGTATCAAGCCCACGTATCTTAATGTGTGTGTGTGTGTGCGCACACCAAGGTGGTTTGTAAGGACATTTTGCAAGAATACACGCCACACTGTCCGGACATTTGGAATTATGAGGACAGGGCTGATGTCTTCCTGTTTTATTTTGATAGTCTCATTTCTTGTATCATATTGTATCAAATTTATCTAATATGTAAAATCTAATATGCAGATAGACTACAATCTTTGAGATTTTAATATAAACGGTCCTTGGATTTTTATTCATGCAGTAGAAAGGTATAAAGATACGAATGAATGTTACTGCTGCTGGATTTTCAGTGTGAGTTTCAGATTGAATCAGTCATTTTATGGTACTTTTATAAAGCTTCAATATGTGAGTTTGCTGGCAACAATGGCTTTTCCAGAAATTCCCTTTGTGGTTTCTGCTTGTTAATACTGAAACATCAAAGTCATAAAGTTCAAATAGGGAAGAATAGGAATGTGAAGGAGGGATAAACATAGACAAACTGGAATAACAACTGTTCTATATAAAAGAAAGGCCGTAGAAGAGATGGTTAAACTTTATTTAATGTTAGGTATTTTCTTAATGAATTATTTTTCAGAAATAAGGTGAGACAGAATTAAATATAAAATAAATCAACAGATTTTTACAGAACATTATTTTAATGATATTATTATGTTGTACACAAATACACTTACTTGTTTTGTTATATAAAATTCACTATTCACAAATTTTGCAAAAATGTAGCATTGTAGTACTACCCCAGTATTAGCATTATTGATAGCCAGTTGCAGTGTTATATAGAGGCTGCCATTAATAATCATGTACTTCCCTTGTGTAAATCTTTCCACTTTTGCCTTTGTTGATCCAGTGTATGTATTTTCAATGTAACATACTACAATTTAATCTACCAACGCACACATTAGGGCTAGTACCAAGTACTGGTGTCATTATCTATAATGATGATTTACTTTTGATCAGCCAAAGTGAGATAGCCATGTTTCCAAGTAAAATAAGTTTTAAATATATAAACACCATATAAAAGCTTGTGAAATTAACATTGTTAACAACATAAATGTGTATTATTCTATAGGGATTAAAATGGGAAAGAATTCAAATGATGTGCAGGCAAGGTTTTGCTTGTATCCAAATGAATTATGCGAGTCGTGACAATGGTTTGTTGCTCTGTGTGTATAGTTCTCACACTCAATTCTGCAGAATTAATCATCAATCAAAAGAAATTATGGAACAAAAATGTTTAAACCACAAGATAAAACTACATTAAAGGGGGCATGAAATGCTACGCATCTAAAGGCTAATTTACACCATCAAGCCCTGCTCCCAAACACGGACATAGATGTAACTGTCTGTGAAGCTGGATTTAAGAAATTAGTGCTTAAAGTTAAAGTTTTAAAAGCATGTTTATAGAGTTAACGATATTATCACTAGTTAACTAACATAAAACTAATGCAAGTCTATTAACCAACCAACCAACTACATGATGTCATGTTCCATACTGACAGAAGATGGCGCTAAGCTTGTTTTTAAAACTTTAATGTGCTTATTTGTTAAATCCAGCTTCACAGACAGAGTTACATCTATGTCCATTTTGGACAGCAGGGCTGTATGGTGTAAATTAACCTTTATATGTGTAGCGTTTCATGCCCCCTTCAATGCTTTTTTAACTACATTGCTCGTTAACAATTCTAATCATGACATTATGAATACTTGGTTATTCTCATGGAAAATTAAAGTTTGTGTGTACGATACGATATATGGTCATGTAAGTAAATCAATTCAAAAACTGTTGTTACATCATTGTTTAATCAGAAAACCTTTTATTTGCTTTTAACAGGAAGACGTTTAAAGACATAGAGTAAGTGAAATTAACTGGAGATAATATTGCTTACCAATGAACATAAAAATCTAAATGTTATAAAAATGGCATTAGATCAAATATTTGATTCAACCATTTCTTGACTATGAGCATAGCAAAGGAGAGGGCAATGAAATCCAGCACAGGCACTCCACCCCCAAGGCTTTACTGGTATCTGAACAGAAATTCTCATATGAGGCACACTATTTAAGTTGCTATAGCCTGCCCACATTGGTAGGCCACCCCCTTTTTTCATCCTGTGTCTCTTTTATGTCATGTATTAACTTTTGGCAGTGGCATCTGCTCTATGTGATATCAGTCAGAAGATTTGAAAAGCTCTAAAAATGCAGTTTGGTTATGTTTAAAATTTAAGCATCTAGCTGAAAGTCCTGGTCTGTTAGCACATTCACACAGAATCGCTATACTTTTAGATTTGTGAATATTAATAATTCTGTATTAACAGTTAGTTTGCTGTCTTTACCTTAATATTGCATGTCTGTCAAACCGGTTTGGAGTGATTACTAAGATCTTAATTTCCCTGCCCTATGTAGAAACAGCAGCGGTAACACCAGACTGCTGGGGACATTAAACCACTCGTTACATGTCACAATGACGCAATTAGTAAATTTGTATATCCCATGCATAACAGCCCAAATCAGAACCGAAGCAAACCTTAACAACAGAACTCCCAGTATGAAAACAATGGTGTAAAATGCTCTGAGCTTTGATTGGTCGATGCTCATCCTGTTCCCACGCTGTTTTCCTGGGCTTGGACGAATCAAAACACAGAGAACAGAAATGCTGCAGAATGAAATGAGGGTTAAAGAAGATATCAAGAGGCAGAATTCTACAATTATAACGTCCATTAATGTAACACTTGCCCCTGCAACACAAAGCAGCCAAACACACCCAATGCTGATGTTTCTGTTTCTGATCCATCTTTCTTCTCTCAGACGCAGGTACAGGACAGGATGAACAACAGCCAGGTAGCGCTCCACACAGGTAAGTATATGGAAGAAACTCTGTCCATACCAGGTGAGACAATAAAGGAAGTTCCCCACTAGTAACATGGTCCTATCTTGCCCGTATATACCACACAGGGAGAGGACACATCCAAGGACACCTATCTGCTCCATGATGACCAAGTGGTAGGTAAAGCTGTCAGAGTGACTCATCGTTGCTGCTGAGGAGGTGGAGCGCTTTGGCCACCATTCATGGAGACGATGGTAGAGGATGAGGATGGAGAGAGGCAGAAGGAGGAAGATGTTGGTGATGGTGAACGTGATAAAGATGATAGAGCCAGGCCTACAGAGCACGCAGTAGAGTTCTAAACTGTTGTAGAACTTGTTGGAGGAAAGGTGTGCCGACACAAGTGAATCATTTGCATCGACGCAAACAGGCATATTTGGAACTGTAAAACAAAATGATACTGATTAAAATGATTCTGTCTGCTCTAAAACAGAGATTGCTCCTCTGAGTGTCTTTTGATTTCTGTTTTTGAAAGTTTTCTGTTATTGTTTTTAATCTAAGTAAAGGTTTTAGTATATTGGCTGTTTCATCATGCATATATTCCAGTATTGTGTAATACCAAATGTGGTGTTATGCACAAGAAAACCTTATGCCTGTTGAACCCACTTGTGACTTACAGTGGTGCTACATTTGAATGTTACCATGTTGTTTTCTTTTGTTTTCATAATTTCATAAAACCACACTGCACGTTTTACTTATTGATTACAGAAAATCTGGTCCAAATCATAACACAGATGTGCTCATTTATTTTTGACAGTGATGTATTTTTCTAATAATAGACTAACAATAAAATCAGCCATTTAACTGATATCTTTGCATTTGTATTTTTTGTGTAGTGCCAGATACTCCCTCTCAACAATTTGGCCAAAATTGTCTCATTCACTCACACTGAAAGCATTTTTTTTGTCAGTCTTTCTCCCATTGCAGTATAAAACCATATATTCTGTAATTTCATTTTGAAAAAAAAAAGTTATAATTGAGATTTTTACTTGTAAATTCTTGTATTTTTGTCAGTTAAAAGAGTAAATATCCTGAAAATGACTGAATATTTTGACAAGTGTTGAAAAAAGCAGAAAACATATTGATGTATAAAGATTCGATGGCACTTTTTATGAGTATACTAATTTTTGCCACAAAGGTGTTGAAAGTGTGAAAGATTTGAGAAGGACAAAGGGTTAGCCCACATAACTCAAGATAACCTATTCTTTGACTTAGAAACCTCTAGCTGACACACAAAAAATGTAAACAGCTCTTTAGTATACAGTAATTTTGTAAGCCTATATCTGTGGTGGCTTTCCTACCTATTCCTGGGAAACATAGTAAAGGTGGGGCCAGCCAAATCATATTGCACTTAAAATAATGCTGGTTTAAATCTCAATACAGTATAAATACAGAATAAATAAATATTAACCTTACCAGTGTCTACCTCCGAGTTTCCTCACTCTGCCTTTCGTCTGTGACTTTGCGCATTAGATCTTAATCGTGTGTGTCTAATGCAGCCTCACTCACCTCTCACTGTCAAGTTTTTAAAAATTCAAATATGGCATTTGAATAAAAAAATGAAAAGCGTCTTTATTTATTTTTTTATCAGTGATAATATCAATAAGGGCTTTCATTTGTTTAACCGGTAATTACTACCTATTGATCACCTTCTGCTTCACCTGTTATTTTGTTAGTCCATTCAGATGAAGAGAGGAAAAAATTCAAATCTTGTGCGGGTGAAACGACTCAGCTCAATCAGATTGAGTTGAGTCGTTAACAACACGAGGCCTGTACTACAAAGCAGGATTTTGCCTTCTCCAGGTATCTTTCATTTTACCCCCGAGTTTTTTGTACTGTCAAGGTAATTCACTTCTTGCCTGGGTACATCACTGTGCAAATTAGAGATCAACAGGTATGAAATCACCACTCACTGACCAATCAAATCTCCAGAAAAGAGCGTCACCATTGTAAGTTTTTTTTGGACCCCTGTTTGCAGATAAGATGGTCTAAAGGTTTTACTAGTGTCCAAAGTCAGTAATCATCAGTCATAAGTACAGATTCTTAGATGCAAATTTATTTCTTGCTTATTTTATTTTATTCTGCACCTATTAGTTCTTGTAGACCTTATATTAGTCGCTTGTAGATTAATCCAACATTGGTTTTTATTCCTCACTCAGATTGTTAAACACCATGGAGCTTCAGCTGAAAGAATACAAACTGTCTTTGATTGATGTAATGATTCTGTGGCTTAATGATAAAGTCGGGTGAGGCTTGTGAATAAATGTGTTACTTACACAGTCAGCACTTTTCCTAGGTTTCCTTCCTATGACTATTGTTATTCCTGTTTTTGGTAATCTGTCTTTTGTGTTTGGTCTCTGTTCCCTGTTTTACTTTGTGTACTGTGTTCAGCGTTTTCAGTTTTTCTTCCTCTTTGTCTTCTCATGTCTGATTAGTTCCAGTTGTGTGTCCACCTGTTCCCCATCCTCTCGTCATCCTACCTGTGTGTTCAAGTCCCGAGTCTTCCCCTGTTTGTTGTTGTGTCCTCCCACATTTGATGTGTGCTGCTGGGTAAGCTCCATGTTCATGTCAAGTCTCATCTAGTTGTTCATAGACAAGTGCAAGATTTTCAGTTCGAGTTCATCTTTTGTCTGTTTCCTTTCAGCGTTCATGTACCTAGTGTTAGTTTAGGTGTTCCAGCAATAACGCTGCCGTCTTTAGTTAATCATTCTGTCTCTGAGTCCTGCGTTTGGGTCCAACATCCTACCTCTCACACAGCGAAATGTGACAAAAGTATTATAGAGTGCTTTTCCACCCAAAATGTATCTGCATGAGCTTACTTTAATCCCTTATTATGTGTGTAACCTCTTTGTATTTTTCTATAATTGCAGTTTGTTTCTTCCTTGGTAAAATCAGCCACTCAGCTGTTTGTTTTATTTTACTTATCATTGTAGTTTTATATTTGTGCTTTATTATTATTATTATTTATTAAACTCAGTCATAAAATATTGCTATGGGTTATGCATAGAGATGTTAAAACTAAATGACAGGTACAAAAAAGAATAAGCAGGTGTTTTCATTGGCTCAAACAGGCAAAGACTGTAAAGTAGTAAAAATGTAAAAAGTGGACATTTTAAAAAGGTAAACGGGCTAAAATTCTAACCACAGTTAATTTCCTCAGGTTTAAAAATAACAAACAATGTGTCTTCATCTAAGATAACTTTAATTCACCACATCAATTATCACACACTTGCAGTGGAAGTATAGGTATTGGGAATGGTTGCAACATTAATATAGCAACAATATGTCATCTAGCTATAATTCCAAAAACATTTTTAAAAATGAAAAAAAAAAAAAAAAACAAAAAAAGAAAAAAAAAAAAAAAACCCAGAAAGGTCAGATATATGGAGCGGAAATTCAGGGTGGCTTCAGCAGCAGCAGTTTCTAATACGAATAATCAAATTTTACTAGGCTGAAACCAATCAGTTAGAAACCAATCAGTTATAAACATTTCATTCCCTTTCATCGTGCAGCCACCTTAAGATCAGTTCTGTCATCAGGTTTGTCTTAAGCTTCACCACACACAAAGTTAAAATTATCTGTATTTTTTTTTTTTTTGGTCATGGAGTGGCTGGTCCTGGCACAGCTTTGGCCCCCGAAGAGCTCATCACTGGACCCACTTCAGCTTGCCTACCAGCCTGGCATTGGAGTGGATAATGCTGTCACTCACCTCCTACATTGTTCCCTCTCTCACCTGGAGACCGCTGGGAGCACTGTGAGAATCATGTTCTTTGATTTCTCCAGTGCCTTTAACACCATTCTTCCCACAGTCCTGGAGGACAAGTTGAAGAACTCAGCAGTGGACCATCACCTCACATTATGAATACTACCTCGCTGACCAACCACTGTATGTGAGAACTCAGGGCTATGTGTCGGACAGGGTCGTCTGCAGTACGGGGGCCCCACAGGGAACGGTTCTGGCTCTGTTCCTCTTCACCGTCTACACTGCAGACTTCTCTCACAACTCCACCCAGTGTTTCCTAGAGAAGTTCTCTGACGACTCTGCAATAATCGACCTCATCACTGATGGGGACGACGGGGAGTACCGAGAACTAACTCATGACTTTGTGGACTGGTGCCAGCAGAACTACCTCCAGATCAACGCTGGAAAAACCAAAGAGCTGGTGGTAGACTTCCGGATGCACAAACATCCTCCACTGCAACCACTAAACATCCAAGTTATGGACATAGAGGCTGTGGATAGCAACAGGTACCTTGGTGTTCATACGAACAATACACTGGACTGGACTCATAATTCAGATGCCCTCTACAGGAAAGGGCAGAGCAGGCTGTACCTGCTGTGGAGGCTCAGGTCTTTGGAGTAAAGGCTCCACTCCTGAAGACCTTCTATGACTCTGTGGTGGCCTCAGCCATTTTTTTTTACGGTGTGGTCTGCTGGGGCGGCAACATCTCTGCTGGGGACAGGAAGAGACTGAACAGGCTGATCCGGAGGGCCGGCTCTATTCTAGGATGCCCTCTGGATCCGGTGGAGGTGGTGAGTGACGGGAGAATGGTGGCTAAGCTGTCATCCCTGTTGGATAACATCTCCCACCCCATGTAGGAGACTCTGACAGCACTGAGCAGCTCCTTAAGTGGCTGCAGCACCCACGATGTGGGACGGAGAGACTCCGCAGGTCTTTCCTTCCTACTGCTATCAGCAAAGACTTTGCAGGTGAACAAACACACACTCATGTCCACACGTGTGCAATGCCACTAAGTGTAGTTTTTCTGACAACATAGTTTATTCTATTGTATATAATATTTTATTCTATTGTGTATAGTAAGTTGTTGTTGTTTTGTATTCTATTCCATTGTTTTTACTCAATTTCACTGCTGTAAATTTCTGCTGTGTTCCTGTCATTTTGTGTTCACATTCATTATGATATTCTTAACATGCACTAATCTACCTGCTCTGTGCAGAAAAAGGAGTGGCAACACCAGACTGCTAGGTATGTTAAACCAATGACTCCATGCCATTATCAGACAATCATTACTTCTAGCTAACACAAACACTACAGTCCAAACAAGAGCAGAAACAAACTTCAACACCAGGGCTCCCAGTATGGCCAAAATAGTGTAGAATGCCCTCTGCTTTGATTGGTCAGCCCTCTCCCTGTTGCCAGCCTGTCCCCCTGGTCCTGGACGAATCAAAACGCAAAGAACCGAAAGGCTGCAGAAAGTGACAACAATCACAACTAAAATCAATAGGCACAAATCCAAAATCAGAAAGTTCATTATTAGTAGACAATTAAGTGCAAAAGTGAGCAGCCAGACACAGCCATTGCTGATGTTTCTGAGTTTGTTAACACCTTCTTTTCTTAAGCTTAAGTAAATAATGGGATGAACAACAGCCAAGTAATGCTCCACACAGGTCAGAACATGAAAGAAAGTCTCTCCATACCAAGTGAAGGACAAAAGGATGTGCCCCAATAATTTCTTTACATTTTTGCCGGAGATGACGTAGGTGCCAAAAAAGCTGAGGAAACAGCCACAGGTACCAATCAGTTCCATGATGACCACGTGGTAGGTGAAGCTGTCAGAGTGACTCATTGTTGTTGATGTGGAGGTGGAGCGCTTTTTCCACCATTCATAGAGAACAAGGATGCAGATAGGGAGGAGGAGGAGAATGGTGACAATGTTGTAGGCATTGTAGATTAAGGAGCTTGGTGGAGAGAACAAGCAGTTTGATGAATCATGATCATGAGGAAGGGATTCATTGGAGGATGAAGAGTTTCCTGACATATCTGGAAAAGAAAAATCCAATCAAATCTCTAACATTTATGTATCCATGAAGAATGAATAGTCAACCAATGTGTTCTGATGCATGTAGCCTCTTCCGCTTATCAAATTCAGGGCTGGTGGGTGTCTCGCTGTCACAGAGACAGACAATCATTCAACAGTGCTAACAACCAAAAAAATCATGTGCCCCGCTTACATATATTATAGCTTCTGATATTCTCTTTTACAAACATGTCACCACAAACTGTCGTAAAAGGAAATTTTGTAGAAAGTAATAAACTGACATATTAGATGGTCTAAACATAGCCAAGCCTTAATATACATAATATAAATTAATTATGCTGACTTGATCATTTCGACTGCAGTACCAGAAGTGTTAAAAAAATAAACATGGGAACGAATCAGGACCAAATTTAAAGGCATAATCAGCCTTTTACTGCAACATCAACTGATTGCAAACAAAGGGAATTTTTGGAGACGAGGAAAGTAGATGTATTTATCTCCAACAACTTTGGCTCAGCTTCTGTTCTTAAATGCTATGCGCTATAAATAGAATAGAATAAAATAGAATAGCTCTTAGTCATTGTATATGCACAGTGAAGCTGTGGGTGCTCCACACCAACTGTGCCAGAATAAAATATAAATAGTAGAA
>VURO01046422.1:0-12864 GCA_015108175.1 Pelvicachromis taeniatus | reverse complement strand
CAGCGCTAGCAGCGGGCTAGTAGCACTAGCAGCAGCTAGTTGCGCTAACATGCCAGAGGCTGTTCACCTTGGAGACCTGCTGCAGATATGGGTACAGGGCCAGCCAGAGCCAGCTTGCTAATCTAGTCTCTTTTTCGCGCTAATTCGTATGGCACTACTTTGGCTGGCGGACGGACATGTGACCAACATATCACTCTTTTCCGTGTCTGATCACATGCCTTTCCGCCAGGCAAAATGGCGGAACAAACCAAAACAAATCCTCTTACGATGTCACAAAAATCATGAAAAAGTCGCACCAGACAATAAGCCGCAGGGTTCAAAGCTCGTGCAGAAAGTAGCAGCTTATAGTCCGGAATTTACGGTAGTTATTTGTGGTGAATGAAATACGGCTACAAGCACCAAAGTTTTAAGCACCAAAGTCGAACTCCAAGCACTTTTCAAACCTTGAAAAGACAATATTAAAATCCAAGCATTTTCAAGGATTTCAAGCACCCGTACGAACCCCGAGTATGAAATTGATGATTGTTAAAAAAAAAAAATAGAACATTTTAATCAATTTCTTGTTTGCTCCCAAATCTACCACATGATATACAGAAAAGCTTGACATGGTATGTAAAAGAAAGTATGACTCATATTAAATTGATTAGGGTCAAATTTAGCGTGAGCAATAATACACATACGTGCACACGCATTGGTATTTCTTTGATCCTCTGTGACGTCAGAACCTCGCTGAGAGGCAGAACCGATGAAGAGGAGCGCTGACCTGTTATACTTCATAGCATAACGGACGTCGACCTGCGAGCATCGAAAACGCCTTCGAGAAGTTTTGAGAGAATTTTTACGTCAGAAACCAAAACACGTTCAGTTGTTTCCAACCCATCCTTCAGCTCTGATGAGCTTGAAATATTGGAAGGAAGCACTTTGGGAAAGCACCATAAGGTACAGGCTTGGAGAAGGGAGAAGGGGGCTTTGGTACTGTTACCAAATGTCGCGATACAAGAACCAACCGAGTCAACAAGAGCCACCCTGAAATTTTGCAACAGGTGAAACTGGAGATTTCCGTCCTGGAGCAGCTCCGTAGCTTGGATCCAGATAAATGCAACTTTGTTAAATGAACGGCTTTTTCCTCGACGGGGAGCGCATCTGCTTAAAGTTTGAACTCCTTGATCAGAGCCTGTGGGGTTACATAAAAAAACCAAAGGAAAAAAATAAATCAATAACCTGATAACTGGCACTGAGTCTTTGGTGTGTGCAGTCTGTGTCAACACACAGGGCAACACTGAGACCTCCGTAGATTTCCACTGTGTTTGTCTAATTCAGCCACATACAGTGGAGCCCCGCGTCACGAGCAGCTCGGTATACGAGCCATTCGGTATACGAGCAGCTCGGTATACGAGTCATTCGGTATACGAGCAGCTCGGTATACGAGTCATTCGGTATACGAGCAGCTCGGTATACGAGTCATTCGGTATACGAGTCATTCGGTATACGAGCAGCTCGGTATACGAGTCATTCGGTATACGAGCAGCTCGGTATACGAGTCATTCGGTATACGAGCAGCTCGGTATACGAGTCATTCGGTATACGAGCAGCTCGGTATACGAGTCATTCGGTATACGAGTCATTCGGTATACGAGCAGCTCGGTATACGAGTCATTCGGTTTACGAGTCATTCGGTATACGAGCAGCTCGGTATACGAGTCATTCGGTATACGAGCAGCTCGGTATACGAGTCATTCGGTATACGAGTCATTCGGTATACGAGCAGCTCGGTATACGAGTCATTCGGTTTACGAGTCATTCGGTATACGAGTCATTCGGTTTACGAGTCATTCGGTATACGAGCAGCTCGGTATACGAGTCATTCGGTTTACGAGTCATTCGGTATACGAGTCATTCGGTATACGAGCAGCTCGGTATACGAGCAGCTCGGTATACGAGTCATTCGGTTTACGAGCAGCTCGGTTTACGAGTCATTCGGTTTACGAGCAGCTCGGTATACGAGTCATTCGGTTTACGAGCAGCTCGGTTTACGAGTCATTCGGTTTACGAGCAGCTCGGTATACGAGTCATTCGGTTTATGAGTCATTCGGTTTACGAGCAGCTTGGTATACGAGTCATTCGGTTTATGAGCCGCGATCCGAGCAAAATTTCTGCCCGCTCTACGAGCCGAGCTCCGATACGTCACCGCTGGTTTCCGTTTCGCCTTTCATACCCGGAAACCCCTCCCCCTTCTACCCAGAGCCGTTTCAAAGGCTTATTTATCCTTTAAGATGACACCTGCGTACGTACGTACAGTTAGGAAAGTGTAATTTTAGTTTGTTTTTTGTTATTTAATATTTTTAATGTTACGATGCCGAAAATGCAGCCAAAAAGGCAAAAACAGATGATTATGTATATAAATGTATCATACGTTCCTACGTAATGTTAAGTGTACGTAGGCTAAGTTTACAGTTTAGAAAATTTATTTTTTTTTACAATTCACACAGTTAAGAAAGTGTTTTAGTTTTACCGTACAAGTACGTCTACGTATCTAGTGTCACATCTTTCACATAACAAGCAGCACGGATTGTGTCCCTCATCATTTTGTCTTTCACACGAACGTCACGCTCGTTTTCTGCGCCCGTACAAAAGAATAGATGAATGACATTGAGGTCAATCCATCAAACGATGCCCACATGGATAGAAAACAGGAAACGTTATATTCAAATACATGCTGGCACCTTTTCATCGGATTAGATCAGAATTATTTCAATGTTCTGTTTGATTAGTTTTAAAAATGTGCTAACGCTACGCTAAATTAACATGTATTTGGTTCATTAGTAACCAAGGCTTATTGTCTATTTGGTGCACAGAGCTTTTTATCTAGTGTATATGTGGCGTTTCGAACAGGTCTACTCTCAGAATGATTTCAATGTAACTTCTCATTTCTACCTATTTAGAAATGTAGTTTAAATATTTTCTTATTTGTTTAAGTCTCAGTGAAATAAAAATACATTTTCCAAGTGGTAATCTTTCTTTCCCACATGGACTCTTTTATCTCGCTATACATGTATCCCAAATGTGTGCTTTTGCATTTCTAAGTATCTTTCTTACTTCTTAATGCAACTCTGCCACTAACGCTTCAGTATGTGGGCTGCAGAAATGACTTCATGGTAATGTGACCAGGGTGGCACCATTTGCTGTTAATAAAAAGTGCTGCCCCTCCTTCCTTGCCCCTCTTGTATTTGGTTCTGTTTGCCAGGGAGTATCTGAAAACAGTGATGATGAGATGCAGGGTCTTTGCATGCAGCAGTGTTTTTGTGAAACCTGTAATATTCGATGCTCAAGGGAAAAAAATGACTACATTTCTGACACCAGTTTATATTCTAGTAACCTCTGTTACCCTGTGAGGGAAAAACAAGAGACCCCTTCTTCACAGCCTGTGTTGTCTGGAGACAAGCGTCTGTGCCACTGCTCTCCTGCTCATATACAATCTGCTGGTTTCTGGCATAAATGACGTGAGTGTTGCTTTGCTCGGCAACAGTAACATGTTTAAACGAAGGCGGGAACAGCATCAAAGAATCCTCTCCAACAGCAGAGCGTTCCAGGAGGTCCTGAACAGTAGCCCCAGCGTGGGGCAAACATCCCTTTATATGTGCCACTGCAGAAAGCCCCACTTCACCACTGGTTGGCTCCGTTTCTGTCGGCAGATGCCACTCTGATGTGTTGTCAGCACCATCGATGCAGATGAATTAATGAGCCGACATTCCTGTCAGTTCCAAAGTGTAAACGTCCATTTTGGTGTTGTAATTAGTTCAAGTAAGTGTCGAGTGTGCTGGCATTACTTACCAGCTTGTTGGAACGTGACCACGGTTTGTGGCGTGGAGTGAACTGGCAGAGAGCGTGTCCTCTGCACCGAGCTGTGGGTCCGACTGGGCATGCTGTTACTTCCTCCAGGGTTGGCAAACCATGGACCCTGAGGAGAACAGTGAGAGCCTCAGTGGAAACATGGATCACTATCAGGACATTGGCAGAAGTGTAACTTCCCACTGTTATGAATGAATGTGCAGCTGGGGCAAATGTGGCACAAGGAAAGTTCGCTTTGAGCCAACAGTCCCAGTTCATAAGGATTAAGGTCAGACTTTGGCCTGTGGATTACGCAGTCCAGATTAAATAGAGAAATGTCAATCCCGTCTTCACTATGAGTCAGTGCACAAAGACTGCTCCAGCTTCCTGTTCCCCACATCAGCGCTTTGGCTGAAGCCTTCACTGATCAGAAACATGCATGGAGACGTCGTGAGACAAGCTCCCCACACTCCTGTCTCAATGTCTAGCCCACACCTAATGACAGTCTCAGACGCTCACCACATGAATTCCTCACTGTAACCTGCCCATTATACCCCCAACAGCACTGCCACATGCCCCCCCCTCCCCAATAGCCCTCCAGCGCCGCAGGCCAGGGAAAAACAGGAAATGCCTGTGCACTGTTCTCACTGCCTCTGACCGGCCCACTCTCTCTCTCTCTCTCTCTCTCTCTCACATATATATAGTCGCACACTGAAACACTCCCTCTCTCGCTTATTGTCCCTCCCCCTTCAACGGCACGGCTACCTCTCCTAAAATATGACTCACACGTTTCCCCCCCGCTCCTCTCTCTGCACAAACACCCAGGAGAAGGTCCGGCGTGACGAGGAGGAACTGAGGTATTTCCTCCCATTGTAAAGGAAGAGAGTGAGCGAGGGGGAGGGACAGAACGGTTCCCAGTGAGGTGGGTCAGCCCAGGAGCAAGCGTGCCAGGATGGGCCTGAAACAGCTCCTCCTGCTTCGATGCTCTGCACTGACGCACAGCCTCTGGTATGTGGAGCGACCTGCCTACGAGTTCCATCCGCCTCACTTCATTGGCCAGACAGCAGCACTGTTACTCTTCCTCAGCCTGCATTTCTTTGTCATGGAATAAAAAGACTATTCCAGGCAGGATACATGCTGAAGGAGGAATTGTGCTGCCGAGGTAGTGTAAACACCCAGGAATGGATTAGTACGCACTACAACTGTTCCTTTGTATAGTCACATACACCACCGGCCCTTTAACACACATTTAACTCCCATTCAGTTGTTATTTAAGTCCGACTGAAGGCTTCAGTACGT
This sequence comes from Pelvicachromis taeniatus, assembly GCA_015108175.1. Taxonomy (NCBI): domain Eukaryota; kingdom Metazoa; phylum Chordata; class Actinopteri; order Cichliformes; family Cichlidae; genus Pelvicachromis; species Pelvicachromis taeniatus. The sequence goes on along the minus strand of VURO01046422.1, from coordinate 7,737 downwards.
TTTGTAGTATTCTGTGAGCGTCACTATGACTGAATCTAGTTTGGGTCCTGGGCTGTGGGTCAGGTGGTGCATCATGCCGAGGTTAGCGACTCCGTGCCCTGTTGTTCATGTCAAAGTATGCTGGGGCAAGACTGTCCCCATCTATTGGAGGTGAGTGTGAATGTTAGAGGCGTAGGAACTGTGTGATACTGGGGAATGAGATGTGTCCTCACTGTGTGTGCAGGGAACTCAAAAGAGATGCCCTGAGACATTTAGGGATGACACGACCGATTCACATTGTGTTTAGTTGTTAAAAAGAAGATGAAACCTGCATTTACTACATAAAAAAAGATAAAAGAGCATGAATTTGAAAACTGTAATAGCTAATCCACAATGTAAGGACAGATTACCTGAAGATGATTAAATCAGCTGATAAGCTGGTAGATTATAAACACTGGCTATTCCAGTCTGTCCTTGTTGTCTACTGGCGTCCTGCGCTTCCTGCTAGTTGTCTCATGTCTGGTTCAAACAAGCTGCTTATTTGACTCACATGTCTCCCTTGCTTGGGACCGGTTGGCGTGCTGCTGGAGCTACGAGGCGTGGGTACCAGCAGCCCCCCGCTGCCCAGCAGGCCCAGCCTGGCACCCGGTAAACTTCGGGAGGGCATCTGGAACTGGTGAAGGCTCCTCCTGGCTGACACACTGCCCCCAACACAGCCAGTGGTAGGGAGAGAGTTGGACTGGCCAAAGCGGCTACGACAGGACAAAAGAGGCGAGCGCCGTCTGAGGTGTTTGGATGTTAAACAGAACAGCAGCTGTGCATTTAAATAATATGAAGCGCACAAGAAATAACTATGCCTGCTGGACAGAAACGCAACCATGATATGCACATTTCACTTGACTAAAAGAGTTTCAGATGGACATTTAATGCACATGTTAGTTTGAATGTGACTCAGTCTGGTCGATCGGCTACAACACATGAATGCAGAGCTGGCTTCTTTCTTCTCCACATGAATCTTAACTGTTAGAAGAAAGTCGTTTTTGTGAAAACGTACACTTTAACACCTTTAACTGCTTATTTAATCACTTTCACATAGAAATCTGTCTTTTTTTAATTGTTTGATCAAAGTTGGTCCAACTTGGCTTTTCGACTACTGGAGAATTAAGACCATGGCCCGCCTGTGTGTGTACCTCCTCTGCGGTCGGTACCCGGCGATGTCAAGCAGGTTTTTCCTCGGAATGGACCGGAACAGCCTCTGGACCTGTTGTTTCCATGACAACAGTCTCTTCTTCTGCGTCTCGGTGAAGGACTGAGAACGAGGGAGAATGGGGATTACAGACTGAGGGGGTGACTGCTGGAGAACATGGCTCAGTGTGGCTCGGTGCAGTTACACCAAAGCACAATGATGCCGGGCAGGAACACAGCAGCTGTAACAGAGTGGCTAATGATGTGGTAGTCAACAGCTCTTCTCCATTTTACTTACTTAGACATTTTATTACTAGTTAAACTGTCAACAATTCCAAATAGAGTCCTGTTAATCCATTTAGACAGCACACATATTGCTAATAAACAGAAATAATGGAACTGTATATTTACAAGTGGACCCTCAAAGCCGTGTGAACGTACAGCATGAACGAACAGCATTGTAATACAGGGCTATGTATTTGCTGATATATTTCATTTACTGAAAATGTAAAGAAAGAGCGTACTATCGGATCTAAACAGCAAAGGGGGCGTGGCTACCTCATGGATGAGGCACTTGTCGAGGAGTTGTAGGTAGGAGCTGATGTTGTCCTCGTCTGACCGCGACACCAACAGCTGTGTGCAAACTGAGGACGGCACAGATACGAGCAGACGGACATTAAACTCCCCCCGTGCCCCGCAAATCAATCAAGTGTGTGTTGGTGTGAGGAGCTCACCTTTGCCCATAACACGAGTGAACTGTCCAGATATATCCCCCTCAGCGATCACGCTGGCGCCAGGCTCAGCCTCTCCTCCACTTCCCCCACTCAGGTGCGAGCCAGGTGCTGCACTTTTGCCCTCCGGGGTCAGCAGAGGGCGATGCAAAGACGCCTCCTCACCACCACTGAAGGCCTTAATAGGAGTCATGATCATTTGGTGGAGCTCCTGGAGTGGGGCACGAAGATTACCGCCCTCCAACACATCCTGGTGGCAGCGAATGACATGAAGATGGTTGTTACTTCACACACTCTGAGCGGAGACTGAGTGTGTGTGAGGACCACATCCATGTAAAACATGCCACCTCTACCCTCGATGATTCACAATTCAGAATCAAAGGCTGTCGGCACAAGCGGGCCGGCGCCTCGAGCAACACCAAACACACAGCTCGGGTTTCAACGATCACCACAAAGCTTCTGACGCCGGGCAGACCCAGGCCCGAAGCTGGAGGTCCCATGTCTCAGCTGAGAGCAGAAGGTGGAGATGCAGCAAAGTGGGGGTGCTGCTTATAATCCACCCCCATGATTTGGATCATTGATTAGGAAGTGCTTTGCTTCTTCAGGAGCACTGACCACGTGCTCCACACTGTACTCTGCCACCTCACGTTCACTTTCTCACATAATGAGCCACTGTTTCAAACAGCAGCACGCACATGCACCAGCACGCACTGGTGCAAGGCGGGACTGGCCTCAACACGCGGGGTCTCTCAGCACAGACAGGCAGTTTGACATAAGTTGTACAGAAAGGAAAAAAACATCTTAATTTCCTTGACTTGTGTCCTCACACGTCAGCCCGCCCCCCCCCACACTACACACGTCTGTGTAAACTCAAAGCAGCAGGTGTCTTGCTTCCCAGGCTCTTGAGATGCACAGAAACATGCTTTACAATGACTCGACTGATGAAGTCGTTCATGAAAAGGTTAAGCCTGGATTTAGCTGCCTCAGGACGTGGTGGAGTGCCCTTGAGCTTCATCGTCTTGCTGTGAAGGCTGAATGAAAGGGTGAAGGGGCGGGGGAGGCGGGGGAGGCGGGGGAGTTTAAATTGGGAGCCCAAAAGTCTCTTTCCTGGATTAGGTGTTCCCTTGGCTGTCAGCTCAGATACACGACAGCAGCTCAGAACGGCCCCCCTCTCACACACCCTGAGGCCTGCGGTCTCTAACATTATAATCGACATAAACAAAGTGAAGCAAACAAACAACAGAGCTTTGGGGTGGGCTGCATGTGTAGACCTGACCTTCTCCAGGCTGCGCAGCAGGGTCTGCCTCTCTTTGAGCTTCTGAATGCTGATAACGATCTTGTGCCGGGCGCCTTTAGTCACTTTCTGTTGGAGGAAACAGTCTGGCATCAAACACCTTCTCATTGACACAATACAGGCCTAATGTAATGACGGCTCTCTCACACACACAGTGTGAGAAGGTGTTTCCAAATGGGGAGAGGACACCTGGGACTGCGTTTGCAGTTATTCTGCTTGGTTTAGACTACACACTCTTTCATTTGGAGAAACGTTTGACGGCGACTCCTCTTGGTCCTTTTGTTTGCAACGTCTCAGTGAAGATGCATTTCATTAGGTTCAGCCTGAGAAAGAAGAAGCAGCACCTGCAGGAAGTACACACCTTCCTGGTGGATGGAGTTCATTTTAGCTACATCCGCCGTCTCAGAATAGCCCGTCCATGTTCTTACGCACAAACAGCAACAACTGCATGTCTTGTTCCATTAAATACAACATTATCAGCGTTTCATCATGAGTACCGTAAATTCCGGACTATAAGCCGCTACTTTTTGCACAAGCTTTGAACCCTGCGGCTTATTGTCCGGTGCGGCTTTTCTGAGGCTTTTTCATGATTTTTGTGACATCGTAAGAGGATTTGTTTTGGTTTGTTCCGCCATTTTGCCTGGCGGAAAGGCATGTGATCAGTTTCAACCCTCTTTTCCCAACATATCACGGAAAAGAGTGATATGTTGGTCACATGTCCGTCCGCCAGCCAAAGTAGTGCCGTACGAATTAGCACGAAAAAGAGACTAGATTAGCAAGCTGGCTCTGGCTGGCCCTGTACCCATATCTGCAGCAGGTCTCCAAGGTGAACAGCCTCTGGCATGTTAGAACAAGGCAGCTAAGGGAAGTCGGCAAGTCAGATCCATAACTTCAGGATAAGGATTGGCTCTAAGGGCTGGGTCGGTCGGGCTGAGGCTGGTGGAGCAATCGCTCCGTTGCCCTCCACCTGCAAGGCGAGCCGTGCACGGCCGCTACTAGCAACTAGCCCGCCCGCTAGCGCTACTAGCCCGCTCGCTAGTGCACCTGCGGTTCTTAGTCTGGTGCGGCTAATGTATGAACAAAATATGATTTTTTTCATAATTTCAAGTTGTGCGGCTAATATTCAGGTGCGCTTTGTAGTCCGGAAAATACGGTAAAAAAGACGCATCTTATCGTGCCATTATTCACTTCATTGACATTTTGTACCAATAACCAATAAACTGGTGAAATAATGGTGACATTCACGGTTCACTGCAGCAGCCGCCTTTTTCTTCTGCCAGATGAAATTAGAAATTAGAAATGGCTTCATCACACATCTAATTCACTTTGAGGGACAGATGTTGGATGTTAACTATTTATAATGAAGGCGATCAAAGATAATTAGAGACATTATTTAAAAAAGAGTAAGTCGCTGAACGACCGCTCAAAGCCAGAGAAGGAACCAATCACCAGCTGACCCAGAAAATCTCAGAGCCAATCGCTGTGGGCATAAAACGGATAAGGAAGTGCAACTTCTTCCACTTCTAAGGTTTAACGTATCAAAAATTCTAACAAAGATCATCGATGCATCATCAGATTAACACCGACGCACATCACATTGCACACCTCCACCTCTGTGCTGAGAGCCGGTGTGAGGTTTCGGTCACATAAGTCTTGTTGTTCGTTCAGATCGCTTTGCTGAGATTCAAACACACTTCCTCTGGTGTCATGTATCGCGCTGCTGTTCAGCTAAGGTCTACAGATGAGACGTATGATATATTTAACACAGTGGATATGGAAAACCTTAAAACTTAAAGAGGTCACACTTCCTTTTTATCACGACTACACGTCTTTGAGATCCACCCGAAGAGGCATTTTCCCTTTAGCTGAACACTTGAGCTTTTCTTCGTCTCTGCTAAAGGGATAAAAATATTTAATATAGCTCGTGAATGTCAAAGCCTCGCGATGAAAGCGTTACGCTCTGTCATGAAAAGCAAGGTCGCCGGGATGTGCAAAGAAAAAGAGAGCATTCCAGAGAGGAACGCCAAAAGAAAGTTTTTACTGAATTTAACGGAGCAGGTCCGGTTGGTGGGGGTGCAATAAAGCCAAACATGTCACTCCACTGTTTGGGCTCAAGGTTACAGCGGCAGACCCAACGATTCACCCAATTTCAGTGGCTTGATGAGGTCCACTTACTGCTAAAACACCTTTGATCTGAGCGTGTCGTCACATTTCCTCTCAGTGTGGTAAACTCACATGTCAACGCTTTGGTTTTGTTTATTTGTGTACAGACGGGATGAAGAAAAGTTCTGGAAAACTACGCCTGAAAAATATTTGCACTTTCCTAATTTGAATTCATCTGAAACGCTTTACAAATGAAGACCGAAAATGTCAAAATGCTCCAAGGTGCTCGCTTTGAAACGACTTTATTCCTTTGGTAAAGTCACGTGTCACCAAAATGACCAGGATGCTTCGGATTCGTGGGGAATTTTAACCAAAAAAAAAATAAGTGCCTTGAAGAATTCTGTCTTTATTTCTAAGCCTAAAATATTGCAATTATTACTTTTGGGAAGTTAAATTAAGGTTAGCAGGACAGGAGCTGGAGTATGAAACAGCATGTGTGTGAACCACGAGCACGCCGGTGTGCACGGTTCCTCCCTCACGTTGAAAAGAAGAAGAAAAAAAAACACCTTTTACGTCCCAACGGTGACTGCTTGTGTTAGACTTGAGTGTAAAATGGAATCCTTTAAAAAGCAGCTAAAACGTTTCTGTTTAAACAAACCTGTTGATCAACGCTTTTTTTAAAAACTGTACATTTTGACTCATTTACTTTTGTATTGTTTACATCGTCTATTTTGTTGCTTAACGATTGTTCGTTTTAACCTTCGTGTGCAGCGCTTTGTGAAAAGCACTTAATAAATAAACTTTACTTACTAATGCGTCTCACACTGTGATTTACTTGCTGCAGGACTGACACCATACAGCTGCTTTTTTGAGGCCTTTGACTGTTAAGTTGTAAACAGTCTTTCTGGCTCCCCAGGATGAAATCAATTTGAATTAAACTCTATAATTTATTTGCTTTTATTTTGATGCAAACAGCCTTAAATATATCATTCTGAATCGAGCTGTGAATTTCATGAACTCTGCAGCGCGATGTTTCCTTCGGTGTTTCTCCATCTTTGTGAGAAACGTTCACACTGAGGACATTTTTTGGACAGTGACCATTCGAGGGTGATTCAGAGGGCTTCGGGTTAGAGCAGCGCCTTTCAAACTGCTGAGGCTTCGACAAAAACCGTGCGAGACAAAGTGATGTGGATGTTTGCTGGTGGGGGTGCTAATGCGCTAACCTCTATTTCACTAAAATTCATCGTGGCTCGTTTTTATTGTTCGAGGCCACGAAAACATCTTTACTGGTTTCTGAACAAAGACAAAAAAACGAGGCCTTCCATTACATCAGTGTGTGTTTGTGTGTGTGTGTCTTACGTTGAAAAGACTGGTGGCCACGGCTGGGCGAAGCGCGGTAGCTTCCTTGGCTGTAGCTGCTTGGCGGTGGAGCGTTGCTGTACTGTCCTCCACTGTGTTGGTTTCTGCTCAGATTGTGGCTGAAGAGAGAAGAAGAAGCTGTGATGTTAAAAACTACTTTAAAAACAAAGTTCCATCGTAACCTTTACACACACCCAGTATTAACCTCAGTGTCTGGAGGCTGAAGTGGGTAAAAATGGTCTGAATATGTAACACAGGAAGCAAATGCATGTGCCAGAGTAACACTGAGTTTCCTCTAAACTTCCCAACACACACTCACTGGCCACCCCACCTGGGTGCACCTTTGCTAGGTTTGATCTGGTGCTGAAAACGCTCCTCGGCGGCTTCGGTCCATATTAACACGACAGCGTCGAGCGGTTACTGCGCGTCCGTCGGGTGCACATACATATTATCAATCTGCTGTTCCACCACATCGATCTGGTGACTGTGGAGTCATACAGAGGTGATCATGGTGAGCAACACCGCCGAAGCAGGCGGGGTATTTAAATGCTTTCGTGCTACGGGGCCCGACTTTGTCGTACCCATAAATTCCTTACACCGTTACACCAGCAGCAGTCTGACCTGCTGATGCCAGGCAGGATGGACCTTCATGCTGTTTATAACAAATTCTGACGTCACCATCTAAACGTGGCCGCAGAAATTGAGACTCATCAGACCGGGCAACATTTTTCTGTTGTCCCAGTTTTATGAGTCCATGTGAACTGGCTGACAGGAGGAGTATTTGGTGTAGTCCTGACCGGCACACAACAGCCTGTGTCCTACCAGAAGTGTCAAATGACCTCTGGCCTCTCACTAAACCGAACACACACACACACACACACACACACACACACACACCCATATCTCCACGATTTAAAAATCAAAGCAACGAAAAAATGAACTTCCTCCAGGTTTTCCTGCGAGCACCTGCCCGTGTGGTCCCATCAAGGCACATAACGGCCCGAATCACTGAATTAATGACTTCGTTTAGCAGGGAAAAAAAAAAAAAAAGGAAAAAAAAAAGAAAAAAAAAAAACGGAAAAGAGG
>VURO01046421.1:0-18305 GCA_015108175.1 Pelvicachromis taeniatus | reverse complement strand
GCACTGCAAAAGCACACAAAACACAACGGAAATGTTTCTGGGGAGACAATAACCCGACGGACCAGTTGCACGAACCAAAACATGCTAACCATTGCGCTGGGACTGGGAGACACATCAAAGAAGTGGAGGAGAGGTAAATATGTTGTAATCTCATGATTCTTATAATACTACAGATATCTGGAATATACATACAAAGATAATTCTAACAAAGATAATGTTTAATGTAGCTTTTGGTTTGTGCAACTGGTTTGTCGGATTATTGTCTCCCCAGAAACACTTCCGTTGTGTTTTGTGTGCTTTTGCAGCGTTTTTCTTTTTGCAGGTGTTTTGTGTGCTTTTGCAACATTTTTGTTTTTGCAGGTGTTTTGTGTTCTTTCGCAGCGTTTTTCTTTTTTTTTTTTGCAGGTGTTTTGTGTGCTTTTGCAGAGTTTGGCCTGTCAGGGCCACCGTAACAAGATCAGTAATCACTTGTACGCAGGTGTTCAATGAAGTTTTTTAACTTTGCATGCTTAATTAGTGCAAACAGCACATTCTCTTAGCAGTCAGCAGGTGAAAAAGTGAAGTGATAATTTCTTTTTATGATCTTGTGAAAGAACATTACAGAACACAAGTCAGATCGGGAGGCATTTATCACATTTAGAAAGAACTCAGAGAAGATTACATTTATGAAAGCTGTACAATCAACCGAAATGAGAAAGCAGAGTATCACATTCAATGCCAGTTTACATATAGTAAATGTGTATTAATGTGCATATATAAATAACACAGCATTGAGTCAACAAAATACTGGACATACTAAGATATTTTGGTCCACAGTGACATGAGAGCATGATGCAGATTTGTCCTATTTGACCATAAAGGTAGGTCACTGGACAGAGATCTGGTGACTAGAGGCCATTTGAATACAGTTAACACATATTCATCTTAAAAAACAAACAAGTAAGTAAGTAAGTAAAGTTTATTTATATAGCACTTTTTAAGACAACAAGCTATTACAAAGTGCTTCGCGTGAGAATACAAAAGCATATCAAACACAGCAATATAACAATATAAAAGAGTACCAAACAAAACAACATATTACACATGAACATTACCCATATGCCTGTCTAAACAGGTATGTTTTAAGCTGTTTTTGGAAAGAAGCCACAGAGTCGAGGGGAAGGCAAACTGTTAAATAGTATTGGAGCTAGGGTTTAAAAAGCACAATCCCCCTTTCAATTCAATTCAATTCAATTCAATTTTATTTATATGGCGCCAAATCACAACAACAGCCACCTCAAGGTGCTTTACATTGTAAGGTAGACCCTACAATAGTAAGGTAGACCCTACAATAAAAAAAGAAAATTAAAAAAAAGAGGAACGCTTCCTGAATTTGCGTGTCATCCTTGCGCTTGGGCGCAATCTTCTCTGTATCACCCCTTTGTAATCAAACGGGTCCGTGGGATGGTCAAAAGATCTAAGGATCCGCTTTGGAGAGTAGGTATGAAGAAGCTCGGTGAAATAGGTGGGGGCCTCGCCTCGTAGGGACATAAACTTAAAGGTAAGGATTTTAAACTGATAACACTGGAGTGATATGGGAGAATTTATTGCTGTGGGTTAAAAGTCTTGCTGCAGCATTTTGGACCATCTGAAGGAGGGTTAGGGAGGTCTTAGACAAACAGGAGAAGAGTGCATTGCAATAGTCTAACCGAAAGGAGATAAAAGCATGGACAAGCATCACCATTTCACCTTTGGAGAGAATGGACCGAAGTTTAGCAATATTTCTTAGATGAAAAAAGCAAGAGCGGGTCACACACTTGATATGAGCATCAAAAGATAGGGATTGATCAAAAATGATCCCAAGATTCCAAGCAGTAGTTTTTTATCAAAGATGAGAGAGGGGCCAGACGTTGACTAATTTGGGGCTTGATGCTCCCTGGAGCAAGAATTAGACACTCAGTCTTGTCTGCGTTCAGCTGCAAAAAATTGTTTCTCATCCAGCCATTAATTTCCTTAAGACATTCTAACAGAGTGGATAATTTGTCTAATTCCCAAGGCTTAAAGGAAATGTATAATTGGATATCGTCTGCATAAAGGAAGAATATATAATGAGAATAACAAGGGGCTTAAAACTGATCCTTGTGGAACTCCACATGACCGGAAGTTTCCCGCTGAAACTAAAAGTGTTCTGTCAGTTAGAAATGAGGTGAACCACTTTAGAACAGATCCAGATATCCCTACCATATGATTTAAGCGGTGAATCAAGAGCTGATGGTCAATGGTATTAAAGGCTGAGCTGAGGTCCAATAGAACAAGGACTGAGCAATCACCCCTGTCCGCGGCCATCCAAAAGGTCATTTGATGACCAACAACAACAACAACAACAACAAAAAACAGTCTGAGATGACCAGAGCTTAACAATGACACATCCTGATACAAGCAGTCACCAGAAGATGGACAACGTTGGCAACAATACTTAGGTAGACTGTGGCATTTAAATGATGCTCAGGTGGTACTGCGAAGAAAATCTCCCCCACACCATTATACCACCGCTAACAAGCAGAACTGATAATAACAGGATGGATCCATTTTTTCATGTTTTATTAAAGCCAAACCTTGCCATCCAAAAACTGCAACAGGAATCGAGTCTTGTCAGATCAGCAAATGTTTTTCCAGTATTCTGTTGTTCAATTTTGGTGCTTCTGTATTAAGAGTTACCTCGGTTTCTTTTTCTTAGCTGACAGAAATTAGACCTGGTGTGGTCTTATGCTGCTCGTCTGCTTCAAAGTTTGACAGGCTGTGCATTCAAAGATGCTTTTCTGCATATTTCAGTTATAAGTGGATATAATTTAAAATTGTTATTAAGAGTGACTTGTATAAGCTGAAAGCTCTCTGGCCATTCTCCTCTGACCCCTGGCATCAACAAGGCACTGCCACTCACTGGATGTTTTCTGTGTTCTGACCATTCTCTGTAAACAATAGAGATGATGGTGTCCAAGGTCTGAGTAAGAAACTCCGATCCACTGGTATTTTCTCACACAAAAAATCAGGCCACTGTCAAAGTTTCTTAAACGATCTCTCTTTCGCAGACAAAAATATCTTTTTCCAATATTTAACAATTTAAAATGATCAATTGGATCAGATTGAAACATTTGTGTTGTCTGTCTGCACTACATGCGCTTCTGCATAAATTCCTGACTAAAGAATTGTAAAATAGTATCACTTCTATAGTTAAATAAATATCTACTATATTACCATAAAATATGTATTATTAGTGGACTATGACAAGTGGTGGAGGAAATTTCGAAACTATTCCTTTAGGAGAAGAAGCAATAAAACACAATGAAGACACCTCACTACTCATAAAACTGCATTAATGAAAAATTGTGCATAAAATATCAAAAGTAAAAATGACTATTCTGCAGAAAAATGTTCCCCATCAGCATTATACAGATTTATATTACTGCTGTATATGTTTAAGGTTGAGCTCATTTTAAATACTTTATAGTGTGTTTAATGTTCAGAATCATAATCAGTGTTGGTAATGGCTGACCTGTAGGAAAAAATAAAATAAAAACAATTGTTCATGGGCTAAGAAACACAAGATTACATCTTCATTAAAAAGAAAAACCATATTAAAATATATTAATAACAAAAAATATCAACTGAAAGGCTTAAGCAGTGTGTGACATTGTTAACTGTCAATACCTACAGGGGAATGAAAAACAATGAGAAATGAAGGTGAAGTGTTGTCAACTCATTACATTCAGTCAAACATCTGAAAAGGCAGAAAGGTGACTGAAGAAGAAACACTCAATGCATCATAGGAATACCCCAGAAAGATACACCTATAGCAGGGTAACTAAAGTCTCAGGGTCACCGGATCCAACCTTATGATATACTCTATCAAAAAGGAAAGTTTTAAGCCTGATCTTAAAAGTACAGGGAGTGTCTGTCTCCCAGTTCCAAACTGGAAGCTGGTTCCACAAAAGAGGGGCCTGAAAACTGCAGGTTCTGCCTCCCATTCTACTTTTAAATCCTTAGGAACCACAGGTAAGCCTGCAGTCTGAGCATGAAGAGCTCCAATGGGGTGATATGGTACTACAAGGTCATTAAGATAAGATGGGCCTGATTATTCAAGACCTTGTATGTGAGGAGCAGGATTTAAATTTTGATTATGGATTTAACAGGGAGCCAATGAGAATTTTACCCCTCAAGGTAATGCCATCCAGAGTAAGAATCTGGCTAGATACAGCATTTCTGAGATTTTTGTCTGAGAGTACAATGGCATCAGTTTCATCTGAATTTAGAAGCAGAAAATTGGAAGTCATCCTGCTCTTTATGTCTTTAAGACATTCTTACTGATGAACTAATTGAAGTGTGTGTTATTTGGCTTCATGGATAGATAAAGTTGGGTGTCATCTGCATAGCAGTGAAAGTGTTTGCCTTCTAACTGTACTGCTTAAGGGAAGCATGTATAATGTAAGCAGAATTGGTCCTAGCACTGAACGCTGTGGACCTGCATAATTAAGTGTGTGAAGAAGTGCTGGAGTGCACGGCACCGAGATTTACCATTCTTATCTCCTTCAATCAGTGATGAATAGTAACATGTTTTAGTTTAAAGGAGGGCTTTTTATAGAGCAGTAAACTGGCTTTCCAGGCTAAATGATGATCTTCTAAATTAGTGAGACAGCATTTCCTCTCCAGCTTAAGAGTTATCTGCTTTTGCGTGCGGGTTTGAGAGTTATACCAGGGAGTCACTTTTTACTGATCTGAGCCTTTTTCTTTTACAGAGGAGCTACAGTATCTATAGTTGCATGCAGCGAATAATTAAAAATATTAAAAGAATAATCAACCTCTGTGGGATAGCGTTCACGTAGCTGCTTTGCACTGTGTTTGCACAAGGCCTTGAAGAATATAACAGTGGATGAATTATATCCTTAAACAGTTACAGTGCTTTCAGAGAGACATCTACTGTGTTAAATTGGGACAGATTTTCAGAAATGAGTGCTGCTCCATCCAAAGTGGGATGAATGCCATCTCTCCTAAGAAGACCAGGTTTCCCCAAGAAGCCCACGTCGCTTTCCTTACACACTGGTCCCTTATTAGTTTACCATGAAAGACCAGAGGTTTATCCGTAACGTGCATGCATAACAAATCAGAAAAAAAGCTGCTAGCTTCTCTGCTTGCCCAATCCATATCATTGTTAATGGGGGACGGACACATCTGTAAAACAAAGACAGCTAAAGTTTCCTATGAAAACAAAACAAGCAGAGCTTTTAGCAACAATAACCAAACCGGTTGCAAACAGGGGACTGACAAACAGTTTCATAGTCAGGTGAGGCCTGTTCCCTTGTTATTCCATAACTAATGAAGCAAATAAAAGATCTGAACTTGATTCAAGTTGCTAAACCTGTATTTGGTAGCTGTTCACTGAAATAATACAGGAATTATTTAGTCTGTAAAAACAGAACAAAAAAAACAAATAAAGCTATCAGAGACAGCAAAAGCTTTAGGAGCGACCAAACCAACAATGACACACAAACAACCTTCAACTTAAGGTCGCTGCTGAAAATACCTAGAAAAACATCTCAAGTGAAGAAGCCATTTGTTTTTGTTGGTCTTTCTTTGTTGTTTCTTTTAATGGAACACATCTGTTTTGATTACTGGAATTGGAGATATGGCCACTTAATGCCATTAGCTCTCTGCTATGTCTCACCTTTGCTAATTTGATTAACTGAACTGTCTGAGCTCTCAAAAAAAATAATAAATTAAAAATGAAAACAAAAATCCAACGCCAGTGTTTCAATCCATTACAATGACGCACACCACTGCTTAATGGTGGGAGCAGCTGTGGTCTGGTGAATATTTTCTAACTGAGCACAATCATGGAATTTAGAACAATTCATTTCGAAACAATTTTAAATGCACAGCGTGGTTTAAATGTAACAACTTGCGAGATATATTCAACTGATGTGCATCTTTGCTTGGAGCTGGTCTGCGGTAAACAAGGAATGATTGGTGCAATGTATAAAATTACCAGCGTAAGGGCAAATCCTAGCTTATCTTAATGGATCAGTACGGTCTAAAATTAAGATGATTAAAATCTGATTCTTTCTCTGTTGTAATTTCATTCATGTTAGGCTGCTGGAGTTGAAACACTATTCTTTACCCCTGCTGAGCTTTATGCTCCAAGCATTTCACTGCATACAAGAGAGCTGTAATTGAAGTTTGATTATGGAAATGGGATTTTTTTGGATGCATAGGTGAGTTTTGATCTTCAGGCTTACAAATATATTCTCTAAAGAGTGCTACTACTTATCATTATCCAACATCAGTGTACGGAACATTGACAGCAGCTTACCACATTCATCTGTCTCTAATCGTCCCTTTCACTGATTAAAATGGCAAATGCTACCACTGGTGGCTCATATCAGCTGTTACTAATTCATGCTCATTCTGTGGGTAACTTGATAACAGGCTAGCATTAATCTTGTCTGTTGTCTTGTTAAAGTTCTCTCTGCATGCTGGTGCCTGCACAAGGAATGCGGGAGCATCACTTTGTATCAATGCTGGAGTGCTTCAGGAGTTTCAGCAACACCAGAGAAACTTACTAACTTTCTTATTTCATTAAAGTTATAGTTCATTTTGAGCATCAAGTAGAATAAAGTCAAGATGTGGAGACTAAAACTGTCATTTTCAGTCAAACAACTGCCACGACTTATACACTCCACAAAATGTCTTGTCTGAATGAATCGGTTTCATTAAAGGACATTATTTCTCTTTTAGCACAGACATACATGTGATAAGCATAAGGACTTTGAAGAATTGGAGCCATGGCAGGTGTTTGACTTGAAACAACAACTGTAGACATTTAGACTTTATTCTCAAAAAAGCATTTTGAGTTTAATCTCAACATTTCAATCTCAAAAGAACTTTTAAATTCAGTATTACTTTTGAGTACTGTATTTGTGGAAGTATTTGGCTATGCAAAGTTCAATTCATTTTGGGTACGCAGCCTATGCAGACATCCTTCTGTGCTGTCCTCTACAAAATCAACAGCACATAGTCCAAAAGGAATAAGGCTGCGTAGGAAGAGTGCTGACTGGCTGAAAAGTGGGCTTGAAAGTGTACAAAAACAAAGGCAATGGCTGCAGTGCAGAGCATTTTTTTCACGTCATTACACTGACATTACTATATGAATACAATGGCTTCGTCTTTGGGCCTAAACTAAAGGACCAACAACAGAACAAAGGTAGCCATAGATCAGTTATTCCACGTGTTCAACACTGTGCCATGGTAAAGCTACACACCACACAATATGTAGATGACTAAAGAAGAAGCTTGCATGTTTGTGTGTTGGTCAAATGCTGAAGGCCACAGCCTCGCCTCTGTCAGTGCGCCCCAGGGCAGCTTTGGCTACAATGTAGCTTGCCATCACCAGTGTGTGAATGTGTGTATGACTAAATGCAGTGTAAAGCCCTTTGGGGTCCTTAGGGACTAAGTGAAGCGCTATACAAATGCAGGCCATTTACCATAAAATGTATATAAAATATTAAAATCACCTGAACTATGCTTATCTCATTAACCTACTGAGTGAAAATCCAAATCCTCTTGATTTAGATTTTATTTTGTCATGTTATTTTGTCTCTAACATGACAAAAATAAGCAGAGAAAAAGCAGAAAAATACAAAACCAATTTGCAGGTTCACAGTTTGAGCAGTAGCTGATTCTTCTGGCGTCTCTGCTGTGATTCCCAACTGTGAACATCTTAGGTCCGATCTTCTGAACTGTTCATCTTGCATAAGATAAAGGAAAAAAACGCTTTTATACCTGGTCATCCTTTCTCACCAATTTCTTCCTGGACATCGCCTGTTACCATGGGTGAGGCCAGATGTCATCTCATCCAATCATGTGCTTATATCTAATCACCTGATGTCTAGCCACACCATATCATCCTCTGTCTAGCTATTTGACTTTTCCACATACAACTTAAAACCAAGTTTAAACATTAAACTTCAGAATCACTTCATTACATGTTCTTTTTATCTATGTTATTCTTAACATAGACACATCCCAAAGATTGTCAGTGGGGTTAAGGTCTGGACTCTGTGGTGGCCGATCCATGTGTGAAAATGATGTCTCGTGCTCCCAGAACCACTCTTTCACAAGCCCGATGGATCCTGGCATTGTCATCTTGGAATATGGCCGTGCCATCAGGGAAGAAGAAACCCATCCATCCATTTTCTTCCGCTTATCCGGGACCGGGTCGCGGGGGCAGCAGCCCAAGCAGAGAAGAAACCCATTGATGGAATAACCTGGTCATTCAGTATAGTCAGGTAGTCAGCTGACCTCATTCTTGGAGCACATACTGTTGCTGAACCTAGACCTGACCAACTGCAGCAACCCCAGATCATAGCACTGCCCCCACAGGCTTGTACAGTAGACACTAGGCACTTCATCTGCCTCTCTTCTTACCCTGATTTGCCCATCACTCTGGAACAGGGTAAATCTGGACTCATCAGACCACATGACCTTCTTCCATTGCTCCACAGTCCAATCTTTATGCTCCCCAGCAAACTGAAGCCTTTATTTCCAGTTTACCTCACCAGTGGTTTTCTTACGGCTACTCAGCTGTTCAGTCCCAATCCCTTGAGTCCACATTGCGTTGTGCGTGTGGAAATGCTCTTACTGTCACTACTAAACATAGCCCTGAGTTCTACTGTTGTTTTTCTTCCAGTTGATTTCACCAAATGTTTAAGTGATCGCGATCACGAACATTCAGGATTTTTTCCGGACAGATTTCTTCCTCAAAGACGATGGGTCCCCACTATCCTTCCACTTTATAATAATGCGTTGGACAGTTCTTAACCCAATTTTAGTTTCTGCAATCTCCTTAGATGTTTTCTCTGCTTGATGCATGCCAATGGTTTGACCCTTCTCAAACACACTAAGATCTTTTCCACGACCACGAGATGTGTCTTTCCACATGGTTGTTTATGACATGAGAAGCAACTCATGGCACCAGTTTCGGTTAAATAACGTGTTGCCAGCTGAAAGATAATCACCCATGCAGTGATTGTCCAATGGAGATTGTCCAATGGAGAGGCTCGTACCTACTTGCTTTTTTTTCTTGGCCAGGCAGTGTAAAACACTTTTTACCATTTTTCTTATTCAGATTCGTGTATCATAATGGTCTGTTGGATGACTCACAGTCACTGAACTGCCAAGGTTGAAGCTGGATCGTGTCTATGCTCCAAAAAATTCAGACACTGAAAAAAATTGTCATTACTCATTACTAATTTATCATTTAACATATTATTCAGACTTATACTTTGCTTTAAATCTCTGATTAAGAATAATGATCATTTACTATTAGCAAAAGCACATATAGATAAGCTCTGTTACAGCACTCTGTATTATTTTAAACATAAAAGGCTGGACATTAAGACCTTTGACCCTCTCTCAGATGTCCGACAAGTATGCTGGGAGGTCTTTCTCTCTTAATCCTTCCTTACTCGATAACGGGTATAGATTTTCAATAATTTACACATTATCACAGGAATAGGCAAACATTTCTACTTATCAGTGTAAGGTGACCCCTTGAAAACAACTCAGTTTTAGAAAACAGTCATTTAAAGTAATTTTAAGGGGTATGTGACTTAAACTCTCTCTCTGAACTCAGCTTGATGTTATCACCTTCTGAAGACCTTCCATTTTTTGTGCAAACAGAGAGTGGCGGATGACAAGAGTCAGAAAGCAAACCAGACATCATAGAAGATTTTTGGCTAGTGTGCACAGCAAAAAAGATAATCTAGAGAAGAAGCAGTGACTTGGTTCCTCTAACTCTCTGCCCTGTTCTTTCACTTGCTTTTGCTCGGTGGCAGATGAAAGGCTTCTGTGCCTCTCCGGTGCTCTTTTGATTTCTCTGTGTCATTCAAATGGAGAGGGAAGAGAGCCTACAAAGAAGCCAGTTTGTCTGCACACTGTGAATACTAATGCTGCATCACTATTCATTAAACATACCGAACCCCAGTCTTACCTTCTTTCAGTATCTTCAGTGCTCCTGAATAGCTGAGGTAGAGAGTACACAGTATCTGTGTGTAACCTATGTGATATTAATGGTGGACAGCCATTTTACTGAGTAATACTGGAGAAACTCTTGCAGTCAATACCTCCATAGTAATGTGCTACATATCATTACACCTCCGAAATGATTATTGAACTATTGAGCCTATTGCATCGATTTCACACACTGATGCAGTGTTGTGTTTAAACATGACGGCCCGTGAAGTTAGTTAATAAGTTCCTTCATACTATTGACCCTGGTTTTCTCCTCTGTCTCAATGTTAGACAAAACCCAAGGACCCATGGTCTACACAGAAGGAACATAAATAATCTCTCCTAGCAGAGACAAGAATCGGTGCACATGTATAGTTAACCTACACGATAAATGGATAAACTATGATTAAAAGTATTATTTATTTGCTGGAAAGATGTCTTCATTACTATTTTCAATTAAGCCAGTGACGGTTCTCAGACATCCCGGTCATCGTAGTCTAAGGAGCTTAGGAAAGAAAAGCTTCTCGACTTCTTTAAGTTGCTTGAAGATGTTTCACATCTCATCAAAGAAGCTTCTTCAGTTCTAAGAGCAAATGGTCCCAGATTTAAGCCCTATGGGAGTGTCCCCCAAGAGGTACATGGACCCCCTGTTGATCCTCTACCTAATCACACGAGCCAAGGTGTGAAAACGGTTATGGGTCACAATGAGCCAAGATTTCAGGTGAACTCATTGTGAAATTTAGCCCCACCCACTCATGTGATTTCTTGAGGTCAGGTCCAGGATGTGCGTCTGGGATCTGAAAATGGGATTATAGAGGGCTGGAAAGAGAGAGCATATTTCTCCTATATTGGCTTCCCTTCATTGGCTCCCTGTTAAATCCAGAATTGAATTCAAAATCCTGCTCCTCACATACAAGGTCTTAAACAATCAGGCCCCATCTTATCTCAATGACCTTGTAGTATCATATCACCCCATTAGATTATTATTGTAGGGTCTACCTTACAATGTAAAGCGCCTTGAGGCGACTGTTGTTGTGATTTGGCGCTATATAAATAAAATTGAATTGAATTAGAGCACTTCGCTCTCACACTGCTGGCTTACTTGTTGTTCCTAGAGTATTTAAAAGTAGAATGGGAGGGAGAGCCTTCAGTTTTCAGGCCCCTCTTCTATGGAACCAGCTTCCAGTTTGGATTCGGGAGACAGACACTATCTCTACTTTTAAGATTAGGCTTAAAACTTTCCTTTTTGCTAAATCATTTAGTTAGGGCTGTTGACCCTGAATCCTCCCTTAGTTATGCTGCTATAGGTTCAGACTGCTGGGGGACCCCCTTGATTTATTGAGTTTTTCCTTTTCAGTCACCTTTCTCATTCACCATGTGTTAATAGATCTCCCTGCATTCAGGGAGTTTTTCCTTCCCACTGTTGCCAAAGTGCTTGCTCATAGGGGGTCATATGATTGTTGGGTTTTTCACTGTATTTTTCTTGGGTCTACCTTATAATGTAAAGCGGCTTGAGGCGACTGATGTTGTGATTTGACGCTATATAAATAAAATTGAATTGAATAGATGGCAGACAGTTGGTGTCGTAAACCACCGCCTCTGTTCAAAGATGGTCGTTCACAGTGGACATAGATGGCTTCTTTCACTCCTCTTTCAAACCATCTGTCTTCTCTGTCCAAAATGTGAAAATTGGCGTCCTCGAAGGAGTGACCTTTGTCCTTTAGATGCAGATGGACAGCTGAGTCTTGTCCTGTCGAGGTGGCTCTTCTATGTTGTGCCATGCGTTTATGAAGTGGCTGTTTGGTCTCTCCAATGTAGAAGCCTGAGCATTCCCCCACTACACTGCACAGCATACACTATGTTGTTACGTTGGTGTTTAGGAGTCAAGTCTTTGGATTGAAACAGTTTTTGTCTGAGTGTGTGGCTGGGTCTGAAGTACACTGGGATGTTGTGTTGAGGTTTTCTGATAAACCGACAACAGAGGGAATGACAATTGACCTTAGAACTGAAGAAGCTTCTTGGATGAGAGGTGAAATGTGTTCAAGCAACTTAAAGAAGGCCAGACGCGTTTCTTTCCAAGCTCCTCAGACTATTTTCATTTAACTTTTACTGTGCGTGTGTGTGTGTGTGTGTGTGTGTGTGTGTGTGTGTGTGTGTGTGTGTGTGTGTGTGTGTGTGTGTGTGTGTGTGTGTGTGTGTGTGTGTGTGTTTGTGTGCGTGTGTGTTTGTGTGTACAATTTCAAGAAATTTCAGTGCCCGTGAGATGGACCTGAGGGAACGACAGTGAATAATGGCACACAGTAGTATGATCAATGGTTTCTTTTACTTTTATGCCAGATGTATGAAAGCACTCTGCATCTTGGTGCTGTAGGCTTCACTTTGAAACTGTGGACGTGGGTTAGTACTGAGATAAAAGCAGAGAAGAAATAGCAAAGGCTGGGTTTTTACTATTGTTACTCTCGCGCCGTGTCTCACACACTCCACTAGTCTGTGGATATTGAGTGTAACATGGGCATTTCACCTGCTACACAGGATCATTATTAACCATCTGTTCAGGAAAATACAGAAAACACTTAAACAGGAGATGTGATGTTGCTATACAGTATTGCCAGTATTGCCAAAAGTATATGAACTTAAGTGATCTTAATCCATAGGGTTTATTATGTTTTCAGGCCACCATTTGCTGCTAGAAATGTTTCCTCTCTTCAGGGAAGGCTTTCCACAAGGTTTGCGAATGTGTTTATGGGGAATTTTTGATCATTCTTCCAGAAGAACATTTGTGAGATTGACACTGATGTCCGATGAGAAGGTCTGGCTCGCAGTCTTCTCCAATTCATCTTACAGCTCTTTTATTGGGTTGAGGTTAAGACAGTGCAGGCCAGTCAACTTCTTTCACATCAGACTTGCTCATCCATGTCTTTATGGACCTTGCTTTGCACATAGTCAAGTTGAAGCAGGCAGGGGTTATCCCATAACTGTTCCCACAATGTTGGAAAATTGTCCAAAATGTCTTGTTTCTCTGTCTTGTCTAGACAGAGAAACCCAGGTTAATCTATCCATGAATTTCACCTCTGACTTACAGCAATTAAAGACCTATTAAAGACACAAAGACCTGGTTGACCTTCAATTTCCTAATTTTGAATTCAGATAAAACTGAGGTTATTGTATTAGACCCTAAAAACCTTAGAACCATGGTATTTAACACGATACTTACTCCTTCCTCAAATTTACACTTGCCCTCCATGTGTAACATAAATCTTTGTTTTCCACAATAATGTGGATGCAAGTCTTTGGACATAAAGGAAGTGATAGATTGTGTCATATTTTCAGGTGGCTCTGAATTGGGGGTTAGGTTTGTCAGATGTTGTTAAATGTATCCAGCATTGGTTGGTTTTTAAGTCTCTCTGCTTTGCCTCAGCTATTGTCATATCAGAAATGTGGTGCCAGAGCCTTGAGGGTAGATATTTGTTGTATCTTTATATTTGTAGTATTTTATTTTCATATAATCTAACATATCATTATACCAGAAGTTAAACATCGTAGTCACAGTGTGATGTTCTGGAACTGCTTTGCTGCTTTAGGACATGCATAACAATATGCATCAGGACAGTGGTCTGAAACACATGACCAATTTCACCTCTGAGAGGCTTAAAGAAAGACAAAGTGAAGGTTTCAGAGTATCCTAGAGACTAATTCAAGTCTTAATTTCAAGCATTTGAGATGCTTTGGGAGGACCTTAAACAGCCAATCATGCTTTATCACCCACCAACGTGGCTAAATTAAAACAATTCCACAAAGAAGAGGGCACCAAAATGGCACAACCTGGTATTAGGTTAAAAGGGCAATTACCTTAAAGCATAGGATGGTTATGGAGAACTTTTTGCCTCATGCTAGTTGAACTCATCATTTAAAAAACTTGATTTTGTGTTTATAAAATTAATTTAAGAAATACTTGATTTTGTAATCAAAATATAAAATGTGTTTGATGAGCTCAAATATGCTAGTCTTGGTAGCCGGGGATCGGTCCGCCAGAGCCTCCGCTCCTGGCCGCCGCCCAGCTCACAAAGCACCCGACCCCTACGGCGCCTCCTGTTGGTGGTGGGCCTGCAGAAAGATGGGCTCATGTCCCTTTTTCGGGCAGTGTCCGGCCGGGCCCCATGGACTAAGGCCCGGCCACCAGACGCTCGCCATAAGGCACCCACACCGGGCCTGGGTCCAGGGCGGGGCCCCGGTAACCCTATCCCGGGCAGGGTAAACTGTTCCCTTGCTGGATCTCTCATAGGGGTCTTCTGAATCGCTCTTTGTCTGGTCCCTCACCCATGGCCTATTTGCCATGGAAGACAAATAGGCCAACATAGCCCCCCTGTTGTCAGGGGGTTATGTAGCCCCCTGACAACATAGCCCCTGGGATGCCTGGGACACACAAACCCCTCCATCCCCGATAAGGTAGCACTTCACGGAGGGGGACTCTCCCTTAGGGATAGGGTGAGAAGTTCGGCCCTCCGGGAGGGGCTCAGAGTAGAGCCGCTACTCCTCCACATTGAAAGGAGCCAGTTGAGGTGGTTCGGGCATCTGACATGGATGCCTCCTGGGTGAGGTGTTCCGGGCATGTCCCACCGGGAAGAGGCCCCGGGGCAGACCCAGGACACGCTGGAGAGATTATTTCTCTCGGCTGGCCTGGGGACGCCTTGGTGTTCCCCCGGATGAGCTGGAGGAGGTGGCTGGGGAGAGGGAGGTCTGGGCTCTTCTTCTTGGGCTGCTGCCCCCACGACCTGGCCCCGGATAAGCGGAAGAAAATGGATGGATGGCTGGATGGAGCTCAAATATGCAAGTGTGAGAAATGTAAAATGACATGAAATCAGGCAGGGGACAAGTGCTGTCTAGTTGGCATTTTTGTTGTAGTCATCAAGCTTTCCACAGCGACTCTGGCTTCATCTGTGAGACAAAATTGAAATATGTTCCTTACATATTTATTTCTTTTAATTATTTCTTGATAGGGTAATGTTTTCTTGTTAAATATAAGCTTTAAATGTTCTCACACTGTTCTGCGCATTCTTCTTTATTTGCATTTTTTACTGTCCAGAAATTTCTTCAAACACAGTTTGTACATTTTCTGTCTTCATCCCAATAAAGCACAGCTTCATTTTCAATCCCCGACCTGCGTTGCCTGATGTAATGAGCTCAGATACTTTCTCCTCCCTGCAGAGGAATAGATAGATAGAAAAGGCAGATAGGCACTGAGAGACACCAAGAATGAGCAAGATAGAGATTAATAGGCTTTATGTGGGGGTTTGTGAATCTTCATCTCAAACATTGACTAAACTAGATCACCAGTGGTGTCCCAGTATCTCAAGTTCAGTGTTCCCAGCAACCTCCTCCGATCCTGCTGATCTGAGTGGTTTAATTTGCCCAGCTGAGGTTTCACCAGTACTTGAAAGTGTCTTCAAGGTGCTTTGGGAGGGAATCAGTCAGCTATCTTTTTACAGAGACGTGCAAGACTAACATTACGCTCCGTGATTAAAGTAGATTTGGGAGGAAAATCAATGCCAGCATGTTCATTTCCAACTAATTGCCACTAAATATTTGTTTCGTTTTAGAACCGAACCCCTCATTGCTTAGCAACCAAACTGTAACATGCACTAAATGAAATGTTGAAATATGCATGTGCCGAGTCAAAACATGTATGTGTTTTGGTATAATGATAGCAGAGTACACAGGTCATACAACTCCTGGGACAGAGACCAGCACTGCATAACAAGAGAAAGCTTTTAGAACAGTAGCATATTAGCATATAATCTACTCGTTTTTTCTATTTATTTATTTTTTTGCTTCATTTCTAAACTTTATCATGATTTTGTTACCCTCAGCTGTTTATTTATTTGATAAAGAATTAGCATTAGAGCTTGTCATTAAACTAACGTGGAGCATATGTTTTCTCGCTCTTCTCACATTGAAAAATACAGGTTCTCTAAAAAAGGATGCATCGCATCAGAAAATGCTTACCAACTCCCCGATCACTTCAGAACCCAACTTGTCAGACTATAAAGCACCCTAATGTGCCAGGGCAGAAGGTCTTTGTCCTGCACTCCTAATCATGCACTACACTAGTTCATTAAAACTAAACTTAATGAGTCATACGCTAAGGACTTACCCTCGACAACACCAATTAGTTTCTGTTTTGGCTAGATACTGTCCTCCTGAAGGGTCTTGGGTGAGTTTTACTCACACAACAGGGCAGTAAACAGTAGGAACTGCTGTAACACCTATTTTGCTTCCCATGCAGTTGCAATGATATATGCTCTACAATAAAAAGGATCAGATATCTAAACCCTATCTAAACAGTCTCTAAAATGGCAAAATTACTTGGAAAATCTTGTTTGTATAGTCATTACTGCTCATGCTGATCTAAAAAAATACATGTAAGCAAATTCCATGAATGAGAAATATCTGGAAGACAGTGGATGTGCAGCATCATACTTGTGCATGATCCAGTGTTTTTTGACATTAACTGGGATCTGAGGTGTCATCTGTGAAGGTTGGATGGAATAGAGAGCAAGGCTTTGCTTAGCTGATGCCAACAGTCCACAAAACAGAGTTCAGGGTCTAGATGAAAATTCTGCCTGGTATCCAAAGCGGGCATGAAGAGCAAGCATCTAACTACAAACAGGAAGCACCACATGGAGCATAAACAGGTGATTTGGCATATACACAGGGGACTGATCGCATGATGAGAGACAGAGCAAATGAGAGAACACTGGGGAGACCAGAATAAGGATTAAATCCAAACATGTACTAAAATTCATCATCAAAACCAGGACAGCCTTCCTTTCAGTAACTCTATTTTAATCACACATTACTTATCAATGTGAGAGTTAACCATCTCCTTTTATATTTGAATAAATATAACGTTCAAAGTTAATGCTAACATCAAAATACTTCCTCCAATTTGAAACTTAATTAATTAAAATAAAATAACCCATGTTTAAGCATCCTAACACCTATATTTGAGATTCGAAAAAGCAACAAGAGACATTTTGTAGTTTGATTTGGCACTTTAAGTAAAAGAGTTCTTGACTTTTTCCATCACTTTGAAATTTTACTTGGTCACAGCAAATGTATTCTGTGTTTATGCAACACCTTGAGCTACAGTGGCAAATGTGTATAGCATGGCATCACGCTCAGAAGCAGCATCATTTTCTGTGGAATACATAAACAGCTTCCAGAAATTATGCCAATGCATATTAGGTTTTCTCAACATGAACTATAGTATCCTCTTGGCTTCTCTCTGAATGTTGGTGGGTTTTTTTTTTAGCTATATGCAGTATAATTGTATCTTCCTAAATTATAAAAAGTTGTTTACCTCGACCAAGCTCCAAGCAGAGCAAGCATGATAACTATAGCCAAAGGTTCCAGCAAAATGTATTTCAAATTATTTTTCTGTTCATGTAAGACTCCACTTATGCATTACAGGAACTGTTGTTTTTATAAATATTTTTAAATTAGTATCTGAATGTTGTGCTTCTTTTTCCAAATCAGGATGCACAGAAATAACACAAGTATAAAAATACTTGTGTCAAAATTCATATTTTAGGGTTTAAAAAGTCATAGGTACGGAAGCCGAGAACGGCCGTATCCTTTAATAATATTTTTATCTCGTTATCACGAGAAAACGGTTTTGTTTTCTCGTGATAACGAGATAATTATGACAGCTGAGCTGCAATCAGCTGCGTGGCGGAGGTGTGGTCTTTGGCCTGCTGCGGTACCGGAGGTGCGTGGTGAACAGGTGTGCGTGGCCAGCTGACTAATGAACTGTGTGTCTGCTCTTTCAAAACAGTAACGGCCAGGCAGTCGGGAGGTGTGTGGCTACGAGGCAGGAGTGGCTGCGTCCTGAGCTGTAGCTGAAACCGCAGTTTGAGTTGCCACAATAAAAACAGTGTCCGCAAAACCTGACGCCAGTGTGTGTGTCTCTGCTCTGAGGGGTCCTGTGCTACAGCCTGTAAAGCTGAAGCTGGGACAACCTGTTGTTAAATGACAAGGACTGATCTCAATATTGTCTCTAACAGACACATCGCAATTTCAGCTTGTGTTAGACCTCGACTGAAATATCATCTGATGAGTTGATCAGTGATCAACGCTCCTTCATGTGCCATTTTCAACAATTAATTGACAAACGTTTGTCCCGAGAACAACGTTTTAATCATCTCGTGATAACATAACATGATTCGTTTTCTCGTGATAACGAGATAAATAAGTCGTTATCAGGA
>VURO01046420.1:0-22263 GCA_015108175.1 Pelvicachromis taeniatus | reverse complement strand
ACGTGACACAGTCAATGCTGTGAAGGATCACTCAGAAATGGCCGACTGGGTGGACTCGGATCCTTTTTATATAAGCGCCAACAATTACACCAAGATAGTCGTGGACAGAGTTCAGGCTGCAGACCAAAGATTTTATAACATTCTGCTTCTAGCTACTGGTATGTCATTGTTCAACTGCACCCGGTCTTTGGGATCTTGTTTTGTCATTAGCACCTTCGCTGACTTTCAATTGTCTCACCTTTCAAGAATGCATTGTCTGTAATATCTGTTAGGAGCAATAAGCTAAAAATACCTAGCCAGATATATCGCTTGCAGCAAATAACACGATATCAAACTCCTGTTCCAACAGATTCCGGGAAGATCCATAAAGTCTTGGAGTCTGGGTCAGAACCTTTTATCATTTCTGAAACGCAGCTCTCCAACTCTTCAATCATACAGTCAATGAAGCTTGACTCTATCAAGGTATTGTTCATTTAAAATGCCATCCTAAGTGCAGTGCACTGTGCTTTGCGGCTCTGGCATCAGTGTTTCTCTTAGCTGCTGTCAGCACCCACCTTTGGTGAAATATCCAGCAAACATGATGTTGCAATTTCTTTTTGCAGAGCGTCGCATTTTATCTGTCGGCTCATTGCTTTTGTGGTTCAGCAGGCAGCTATTTTCAGCTGACAAACGCCTTGTGAGCATTAGTTGTCTAGCGCCAGGAGAAAGCCAAATCTAATTAGGCTACAGAGTCTACAGTTATAAAAAAAAATTTTTTTTCCATCCAGGTTTAAAGTAAATTTAGATTAAAAAATTATTATTTTTTTTGTCTTCCTCTGCTCAGAAAACATTAATTGTGGGGTTTACTGAGAGAATAACTGCAGTGAATCTTCAGAGTTGTCAGGAGTACAACAACTCCTGCGAAGAATGTGTTCTGGCCCGGGATCCATACTGTGCCTGGACTAATGCTGGATGCACCCCGACTGTCCGGTAAGTGCGAGCAGCAGTCTTGCCAAGACCCTCCGGAACATTTTATTCATATATTTTGCACAATACCTGTGACAGTTGCACAAATGAGTCCTCTTTGCATATTCTTTATCAGAACTGAATTGACAGATAATCAAAGAGCAACAAGTCTTGCACAAACATTACTTACTGGAATGCATTTTTTTGCGTCTTTGCAGCGGGAGCATTCAGAACATCGTGGATGGGAAAACAAACGTGTGCGATTTACCAGTTAAAGGTAGCAAATACTGAGACATTTATTCATTACTATACACTCCAGGAACACATTTAGTCTCATCTCTCTGATTGCTCTCTTCCCCCTTTTTTATTTTTTAAGAACAAAGGCCAAGAAACCGGACCAAACGTGAGATATCTCCACTATCATCAGTACATTTGAGGACAGTTCATTCAGTCCCCCTGGATGTGCCTTTCTATCTGTCCTGCCCCATAGACTCCTACCATGCTGAGTATACATGGGAGCAAAAAGGCCTAAAGAGTCCTTGTCTGCAGATGCTGACCAACTGTCTGCACCTCATTCCTTCCATGTCACAGGAGAACTATGGCACGTACGAATGTATTTCGAAAGAGAAAGACTACATCAAAGTGGTGAGAACATACGAGCTCATAGAAAACCAAGAACTAAAAAAGTGCACAAAAAGCAATACACCAGACAACTGGAACGCTGCACCGGCTCTTACTCCAGAGATGATATGGATCACGCTGCTTGTGGCAATGATTTCTTTCTGAACAGACTCTGTTACTCAAAAGTGAATGTTTTAATTTGCAGTGTCAAAATGTCAGGCCCTCTGCACTCATGATTTCAATAATGCAGCACTAACGGAAATCCGTGTCGAGCCTTTAGCGGAACCTTACACGGAAACATTTCTGCTGTGAAAAGAGTTTTTTTTCAAAGAGGAGGCCTCGAACAGGAAGGCGAAAGAACAAGAAGGCGGTCAGCAGCAGTGCACAGCTTGAATGGCCTCTAAGGGTGATGGAAAACATCTGAACATCTTGCATAAAACACTCTAGCTGAGTACCTTTCTTCCTTTTAACACAACAAAGGAAATGGAAGGCACAGAACGTGATCAGAGGTAATTCCTTCATGCATGAATGTATCTCTCAAGTCAGCAACACCATTAAACTATGAGTGTAAGTGGGAAAGCTTCCAGTCAGAGGGCCACAGGCAAACTTTATACAGTAAGTCAGCTTAACTGTAAGCCTTACACATACTGAAGGGATGACGGCGCTTTGCACTTTAGTCCATATAGACTCAAAAATCCAAATTATCTGTTTATTTCTTTGGACATAGCACTGCTGATGATTTAGGAATGTGTCTTCACTTTCTTTTTGCTCAGCCCTCTCAGTAACAGTGGTCAGAAAGGTATTTTAATAATGTACAATGAGAAAGTTTAGCTTTGGTTATTGGAAAATTGCTTGTTTCAGTATTTGAAACCATGTCAGTCAAAAATGCTCTAAAACATGCAAAAGGTTGGCCCGTTTGTAGTGTTATAAGTTCTAACACATACTTACTGATATTGAGTATGAGTTAAGTTTTCCTGCTGCTGCAAAGAGTAGGGATAGTGAAGGTGGATGAGGTGGCGTTGCTCATCCACAAGCAGGGACAATGCATAAAAGAGGAGGAGAAGAGAGCACAGGTAGTGTGGAGTGGGTGGAAACGATCGTCCCGGTGATTTGTGACAGAAGGATGGCAGCAACAGTAAAGGATGGCAGTGAGACCTGCTATGATGGATGGTATAGAGACGGTGGCGCTGACTAAAAGACAGGAGGCCGAGCTGGAGGTGGCAGAAGGTTTTTTTTTTTTTGGGGGGGGGATTAGAAATGAGTCAATCAGATTGGACGGCTCAGGTTGAGTAGTTTGGAGACAAAAACAAGAGAGACACGGCTTAGACGGTTTGGGCATGTGCAGGGGACGCGCGTCATCGTCATCGACAACGACGATGATAATACTGGAAAGGATGTTAAAGATGGAACTAAAAAGAGGCAAAGCAGAGAAAATGAATGGATGTATTGAAGGAGGACAAAATGATCAGAAAACCAAAACGATTTGGGTTTTCTGATCATTTCTCTTGATGCTTGAATGTAAAAGAGAGTCATTTGAAGTCGCACCTTAAAACCTGGGTTCATATAGGCTTGTCTATCAGTCCCAGTCTCTTTGGTTTTTGAATCCGTATAGCTTCATGTAGTTGTACTTCAGATTTCAGCCTCAAATAAGCTATACTGGTATTTAAAATGTACCTAAAATGTTTAAAAAGTAACACAAATGTTGTTTTTGTAGACATTTTGTGTCCCTTCAGTTTGACTGATAGCACTTTTTTATTTTATTTTATGATCTATACTATACTACAAATTAAATTGTGCACATAATAATGTTAAAATGAATTCTTTTAATCACCTCGTTAGAGAAAACCCTCTAAATAACAGAGTTGGCCTCAGCAGCCTGAGGTGGAGTCAGGCATGCAAGTGTGTTATGGAGCAATAACGTAGCTAATGAGCCACTTAAAACTTTATTTGTATACTAAGCTGTGCCTTGTGTTGCTTTAATTCTATGAATTTAACTTAATGTCTCTTTATATGTTTTGTCATTATGTAGTCATTGTTACACACGTGTATTTTGGTACGATATTAACTTGTAATTTCATCCCGAATTTTGAAAAGCCTATGCTTTTATATGAAAAGTATTATTTATTTCAATATTTTCCTTATTCACAAAAATATTTAAAAAGATAAGAAAACTTGCTTACGTCTTGTAATGATTTCTTCATCATAAAACACTTTACTGACACTTTACTATTCACAAGGAGTCATCCTAACAGGTAAGTTATTATATAATCTTAGCAGGCTCTGTTTTTAATCAGTCACAGTACTCGGTAAATAACTTTCAGCATGACAAAGCAAGGATCTTGAGCTTAAGCTGTCTTATTGCTAGATCTCGTCTCGGCGTTCTTAATGACAGCACAGGGAGTACATCCTGCTTAGTACAACGTGCAGTACAGTGTATGTGCATAGATAAAAACATGAAATGGTCATTTGAGTGGAGTCCAGTGCTGTTGTAAGATTTTTCTTTTCGATTA
This sequence comes from Pelvicachromis taeniatus, assembly GCA_015108175.1. Classification (NCBI taxonomy): domain Eukaryota; kingdom Metazoa; phylum Chordata; class Actinopteri; order Cichliformes; family Cichlidae; genus Pelvicachromis; species Pelvicachromis taeniatus. Next base: position 18,187 of record VURO01046420.1, on the reverse strand, counting down.
ACTGACTGAAGTCTAGACGCTCCATGGGAACCTTGTGGTGTTTATGCGTCTCTCATCCTCTCTCTAAATATGAGATAACACAGAGTCCATTATAGCGTAACACTTAACTCTGAACGTGGCTCTCAGGATGTTGGTCTTAGTCTTCTGACCAAACCCTGTTGTTACAGTTTTATTCTAGGAAAACACGCTCGTTTAGCCAATGACTTGGAGTGACGCACTGTGTTGTTGTGGGCTCTTATTTACAGCCAAATAGTTTTTTTGTTTTGTTTTTTTTGTGAATATCTTAAACCCACATTTTATTAAAAATCAAGCAAAACAAATGGATGGATGGAAACAAGGTCATTTTAAGTTTGATGTCAGCAACACGGCAGGCCCATGTGAGAACTGAGGAGACGTGCTGCTGGATTTTGCGAGAGGACTGGTGTTGTCTGATGTCTCGCTGCTTTTCTTTGCATTTTTCATCTCATGATTTGCCGAAAGGTTTTAGTTGGTGAAAGGTCTGTACCGCAGGCAGATCAGTTCATCATTTGGACTCTTTTGCTACAAAGCCAGGCAGTTGTAATGAATGCATTATACAAGGCTTGCCTGAAAAAAACATGTGAGCTTATGTTGCTCACACCCAAAAAGGAAAATCATTTTAGATGACGCGACCACAAAACATTTCTCTTTTACTTCAGCGTGTCTTAATCACATTCACATGTGGCTTCTTTTTTACACGACAGAGCTCTAACCTGCATTTTCGGATGACACTGTGAACTTTGTCCACAGACAGTGATGTATGGAAGTGTCCGTGATGTCATGCAGTGATTTCCATGACAGAATCGTGTCTTTTTTTTTTTAATGCAGTGCCACCGGAGGGCCCAGAGATCACGGACATGCAATATAGATTTCTGGCCTTGCACACACAGATTTCCACAGATGCTGTAAATCTTTTGATGATATTATGCAGATGATTTGATATTTTAAGTATTTGCAGGTTTACATTGAGGAACGTTATCCTGAAAGAATTTGCATCTTCATATTGTAGATGCAGTTTGTTGTTTTTTGTTTTGGGGAACCTCTGCCTGTTGTTACGACTAAGAACCTCAGCCTCTCTAAGAGGCTCTTTTTATACCCCGTCACGTTAATGACCTGTCGCCAGTGAAACAAATTAGCTGCAAAGTTTTGCTCCAGCAGTTTCTTTGCAGCAGCCCTTATTTTTCGAGCTTTTTGTTGCCCCCGTCCCAGCGTCTTGAGACACGATGCTGCCTTCAAAATAATAATTCAAAATAAGCTGTTTTCAGTAAAATGTCACAGTTTAAACACTTCATCAGTTTTTTATGTTTATGAATGGATGTTCATAAAGAAATTCATCCCACAGCCAGACCAAGTAATTCTCAGAAATGGCAAATAAAAATAAAATAAAAACTCAAACAAAAAAAGACCTACAGAGTCCAATTCATGACAGTAAAACAAAAAAAAAAAGACAGAACAAGCGTGACTTGTTTTGGAAGCGCCGCGGTTTAATGGGCACCTTAGTATCATAGAGAAGACATCACCTTGTCGTTACCATTCAGTGAGATGGACAGACTTTAATGTGGCTTTAGTCACGTCTGCCTCAGCTCTGCCTGTGGATAGGAAAAATACCAGAACCTTGAAACTGAAATCTGTAAATTGAACATAGCCGTGTATTTAATTCAGTGAAGTTTCAGCTTAATTAACAACAGCTATCCCAATGTGGTTCATATTGTAACATAAAGACCTTTCAATATTAAGAAAGAACCTCATTGATAAGACAGTGAGCTAACATTTGGTGAGAAGGAAAAGCTCATTTTTAAGAGAAACCCTAAAAGCAAAATGTGCTTTGGACATAGTTGGATGCTGGATTGTGTGTCTACTTAATGTCTCAGAGTATAAAAAAGGAAAATATTTATATGTCCATTTTCATCATAGTTTTTTCAGCATCACACAAATGTCTCTATGTGAGCCAATTATTTTTCTGCCATAGAGCAAAGATGTTACATTGTCACTCGTTGGTGTTATTGCAAATGACAAAATTATGACAAAATGCAAAGCTGGCATTACATAATGTTTTTCTTGAGCAGAGACTTCGGGCTGAAGGGAGCGGCAGCCATCTGCAGTGCAGGGTGAGGGGAAAGTGCAGAGAGTAGAGATAAGTACAGAGAAACCACAAACAACACAAACACCAGAGCCAGTACACTGACTAGACAAAAGTGAACGATCCAAAGGGAAGAATGACTCAGGGTCATCAGCTTTATCAGACAGAGAGGTTTTACGCCTGAGCTTCAAAGTACAGGATTTAACTCAGATGAGTGTGTTTTTGTGCATTTATCTCTGCGTGTCTGGAAATGAGAAAGCTGATTTTTAAACGAGTCAAAAGAAGAAAAAAAAAAGCCAAACTGCGTTTTATACTCACTATGACCACTAGAGGTCTCTCTCACCATATAGTGATTTAAGGTGTGACGCTTAAAACGCTTCACAGTGGGCAAAAGAGAAAGAATTCCTCTTATTTTAAAATATATATTAAAGAAATGAAAGTTGTTTTTAGATGGATTTTTTAACAATAATTTTCAGTGTCCAATTTTTGTATTTTCTGGAAATAACTGACAGAAACTGCTCCCTTGACCACTAATGCAGCATAAACTACGTGCAATTAAGATATAATAATATAACAAGATATAATTTATAACAAACAGAGAAGTGAAAAAAATTCTAACGAACAGTCAAGACTTGAAAGCATTCAAAACCTTTCAGGTTTAGAAGCCAGATTAGCCTCAGTGCAAATCAAAACATTTTTTTTTAATTGCCTTGTGATAAGGAAGTGTGACACGGCTTGTGAACCACCACAGTAAAAACAGCTCACTCTGACTAATCCCACGCACCGAGAAAGGTGCCTGCGTGCCATCAGTGAAAGATCTAGCTGTCAGCGCAGTTCTAAAGAAGTGCAGTGTGACTAGACAGTTTGTCTTACACTGAAAGTCTAACTGAAAAGTAAATTCAACATTTCATGGAAATGTGTCCGGAGCTCCTGTTAAATGTTCTTCCGACTGTTCCTCAGTAGTGTTTGCTTTAATTATCATTATATAGTGCAACATAAGTCCACAGCTCTAAATTACGCTTTACATACATACAACCTTTTTGTGTTTCAGACTTCTGCAGCTGCAGCAGATTGTATCTTTCCTCTAACTGAAGTTAGCAACAATTTCAACTAAAAATACAGGCTCTGAGTGCCACGCTAGGATGTGGTTGCCCTCATGAATTGAGACCTTGTTCTGTATTTATTTGTTCTCATTTATTTTTAGTAAATGAAACCAGAATTGGATATGCTGTCGGTTTAGGTGAGTCAACAAATGCAGGAGAATATTTTTATTCCATGTTGCTGCAATCAGCTCTCCAAAAACACCCTTCTGAACCCAGCGTCAGATGAAAAAAGTAAGCAGACACAAGGATGATGAGATATCAGTATATGTAAGTGGTCTTTGTGGAAAAGGAGGGAAAATCTAACAGCTAAAAATAGGAATAAGTCTCCAGCCATCCTAACAACTCCGAGGCTAAGCACGGTGGTGCTTTGAGTTAAATCTGAACATCGGCAATAAAGTGCTAGTGTACTGATGCTAGACAGACATGTACTTAATTGCGAGATTATGTGGTAATTGAATAAATCCTGCCTTACTGTCATTCCCAAGATAAATAGGGAGGATTGTGTCATGAAGAGCATCCAGCATAAAATCTTTGCTAAATCAAACATGCAAACATCAAATATTTGATTTCAATACAGGTCACGAGTTAACAGTGATAATCTCTGGTGCTTTTGGCCGTCAGGGTTCTAATGTCGGCTTAAGACAAAGAAACACGTGAACAGTGTTGTGGAGATGAAAAGTCAGACAGGATGAGGAGATTTTGAAGATGGGGTGATGTTGAATGTCCAATCCAAAAAGCTGGATTTCAGGGCAGATAGAAGAGAGAGAGAGAGAGGAATTCTAGGGTTAGTTGGCTGGAGTGGTAGAGAGCGTCTTCAGGGGGGAGAGTGGTGATTGGAGCAGATTGTGTGTTCGAAGGGAGTAGAGGTGCTGAGGAGGTGGTGAGTAGGTACGATTTTAAGAAAAGAAATGTGGATGCGCAGAGAGAAGTGGATTTTGCCAAAAGGATGGAAATTGGCTGTGGTGAACAAATATTTCATGAAGAGTGAGGAACACAAGGTGACGTATAAGAGTGAAGGAAGGTACACACAGGTGGACTGTACTCTACACAGGAGGACTGCATGGGAAAACTGCAAGGTGGTGTCAGGGGAAGAAAAATGTTTATCCTAGGAAATCAGCGAGCACAAGTTCTTTGGCAACACTAATCACAGAGTAACAGAGTACAGCTGTGGCTAATGGGAAGCTGGTCATCTTGAAAGGAACATGAAAGAGGGTACAAATCATTTTCGGGAACCCGAGCACTAGTTTTAGACATCACTTTAATGTCTCTAACTGATCAAGACGGTTGTCTGTGTCCACCTGTTCTTTGCTTTTCTCAGACAGAGTTTACTGCCTAGTTTCATTATTTTATTCCTATGGGGTGCTTGCTCAACCAGGTGAGCTATAAGGGCATCCTGGTTGTTTAATTTAAAGTCAGTCTTATGTTCCTTCTACAGAAAGATTCAGGATCCTCACATTTACATCGTAGATTTTTCGATATACGACTAAAACTGCTCGAGTGAATTCATTAAAACCTTGAACATGTGCAGAAACTTAACAGAAATCCATCCAACAGTAGCAATATTTCCCTCTGGAAAAAATGATGGTCTGGTCAACATTTTTTAAAGAGTAGGGACAGCCTTGAGTCTACACGTGATTCCTGCCATTATATTACTTAACATAGAGCATTATAATTTCACGAGGAACTGACACACGGAGCTGTGCAGATCCAGTGGTGATTCGTCATTGCACAGACAGCTGTTTCCACCTCTGCTCCTGCAGGGAAGCAGTCACGATGAGTGGGTGTGGATATATGTCTAGACGAGCTGTGCTTTTCTTTTTCCGCTGTGGACACGGCAGTGACCTCGGCCCTGTGTACGTCAGGAAGTGACCTTAGGTCCTGACGATGTCCTTATCGCCTGCTACGGGCGTTCCTGTGGCAACTCTGTTCGACTTTCACACGTCGTGCTGGAATGCCTGGAATTCAGGTATAATTTTAAGCAAAACCAGCAGCATGAGATATTCATGTTGGAAGAGTACTGAGTATAAGTGTGTGTCTGAGTCCAACAGTGCATGCTGACATCTGGACTGAATTTATTCTATTATCACGTTAAATCATACATCAGAATTCTTTCTCACTGGTATGGTTTTCATTTTGCAGTTTTCAGTTCTGTCTTAGGACATTTTTAGATACTGGTGTGTGTAACTTTGGTAATCACTCGACTTTGTGTCTGGCTAAGTGTCTTGGCAGAATTAAATCGTGTCTCAGTTGTTTATTTTGGATAGATGTAGACCGCTTTCTTCAATCTAAGTTGTACGTGACATCATGTAATAGCTGTGCACTGCACCTGTAGCACTTCCTCTGCAGTTTCACACAAGGTATTTCAGAGGAAACACATGGACGCGAGGGGTGAAAGCAGTTTTATTGCTATTCACTGTGTTCTATAAATGTTTGGGAACATTTTCCATCTGCTTAAATGTTCACTCCTTCATCTCGTCTGCTTCCTTCCTATTGAAAACTTTATAAAAATATTTTTTTAAGCTACGCTTTGTGGCTGCTTCTGAGAGTCACACCAGTTAGGCAATCCGTGGCTGGTGGGAACAACTCATGTGGTCTGGGAAGGCAACTAGGAAAGAATTCAGGACTGTGTATTTCATTCATCCATAGTTTATGTGATAGAAAGGGAGCGCACACATCTTTAATTCCACCTTCTTCTTTTGTAGCCATAATAGTACACTAAGTCATCCCAATGTTAACCAGAACAGCTTCAAGAAAGGTAACAGCCACCTAAAAAACTATTAACAAATCAGACACCAGAAAAAAGACCCCAAAAACCCAGAAATGTGCTTTTGACTAATGTATTTGTCATGAGCCCCTGCTCTTAAGTGGTCATTGAGTTCTTAAGCATCAATGAAAAACAGCGATATTGACCATCTGAGGGGAGGTGCACCACAACAGAAGGAATCAGACATAACACAAAAGGCAGAATGAGGTTTTACTGTGTTTTGGATGGAGGACTGCTTAGTCTGTGACCTCTGCAGGGTGTGGTGGCGATCCTGGAATAATGACTCAGTATAGCTTAGTAAAGTCAACCGTGACTAGACAGCAAGTCGGATGTTTTTGCTCTTTGCAGTAGTTCCAGCAGTGGAGGCTAATTTGCCCACCTTGTTGAAAGAGTACCTGCAGATCTGGCAGAGCCAAACCTGCCAGTGCAAACTTTCAGTGATTTTTAGAGCCAAAACTTTAGACACCAATTGAAGTGCTGTGCAAGTGCAAGTGTCGTTCTGGGAGAAGATTTCAGTATTATTATACTGCACAAACCATGTTTATTCTGAGTCACATAAATCAGTCACAGGCGGCTAGTTGTCACCACCCAAACCCACAAACTGGCAGAGCTAAATATTGTCTCGGTCTGTTAATGGTACAAAAACTTATTCAGTGTTCAGTTTATTTATATACGCATTTATTTATTTAAAAACGTACTGACATATACATATGTTATTATAATGACTATATGACTGCTGTGTTTTAAAGTTCTTCAATTTAATAAATAAGAAACAAGACAAAACATACATTTGTTCAGAAAGCAAATAGACATTTACAATAAATAAACAACAATGAATGTCAACCTCATGGTGCCACTATATGTCAAGATAGTTGGCATCATTTGGGGACAATGAACAGTGCTGGTCAAAACTTCAGAGAAATCCATTCAGCTGCTGATCCGATAAGTAAGAATACAAAATAATAATAATGTGGAAGCAGTCACGATCTCGGTAGCTGGGGATCGGTCGGCCAGGGCCTCCGCCCAGCTCACAATGCACCCGACCCCTAGGGCGCCTCCTGCTGGTGGTGGGCCTGCAGGAAGATGGGCCCATGTCCCTTTTTCGAACAGTGCCTATTCGGGCCCCATGGACTAAGGCCCAGCCACCAGACGCTCGCCCTCGGGCACCCTGCGCGGGCCTGGCTCCAGAGCGGCGCCCCGGTAACCCTATCCCGGGCAGGGTAAACTGTTCCCTTGATGGTCCTCTCATAGGGGTCTTCTGAATCACTCTTTGTCTGGTCCCTCACCCAGGACCAATTTGCCATGGGTGGCCCTACCAGGGGGCAAAAAGCCCCCTGACAACATAGCCCCTGGGATCCTTGGGAGACACAAACCCCTCCACCACGATAAGGTAGCGATTTGCGGAGAGGCCCCGTGGCAGACCCAGGACACGCTGGAGAGATTATAGCTCTCGGCTGGCCTGGGAACGCCTTGGTGTCCCCCAGATGAGCTGGAGGAGGTGGCTGGGGAGGTCTGGGTTTCTCTGCTTGGGCTGCTGCCCCCTTGACCCGGCCCTGGATAAGCGGAGGAAGATGGATGGATGGATGGATGGATGGATGCAATTTTTCACCTTAATGAGTTCAGGGTACTGTCTCATTTCATACAGATCATGCCCATTGGTTTTCACATGTGTAAATATGATTAAAGAACTGTATAATTTGAGAGTATCAGCACAGAGTACCTGCACCACAGACTGAATCTGCCTTGGACTTGTATTACTTGCACGCTGAGGAATTTTGGGCTTGTTGGACAACTCTCCCTGAACATGTGTTAGCCATTTCTAGCTCGCAGTGACAGATTTGGTAGAGTGACTGGGGCTTCTTTCAGCACACAGATCAATGAATTCTTTAGTAACATTTATAGGACAAATAATATTTTCATTACTTTGCACTGTAGGTTTTGCATTCATAAATCAAGAAGCAATCCAAAAGCCTTTCCCGCGTACCGTCACATACCAAAACAATATTCACCCAAACTGAATGGGGGTTATTGTGCACGACTTGGATTTGGGGGGGGGGTTCTTCAAAGGAGTCCACTGCGAGTGAGAGTGATACTTCACTGTCTGGGACATTTCCAACATCTGTAGGCTTTGGAAAAATGTGTCGAGCCTTTTTTGCTAGTCTCGGTTTGAACTGGCAGATATGATTTCACTGTGTCTGATACTGGCTGACTACATCCCTTTCATACATGTTTGATCAAAGAACAAGAATAACGAAGCTTGACCGACAGTCTGTGAACTTGCTGCCCATATTCAGCTTAAACCTCATATTTTTCCTCTACTTTTTACACATATGTTTATGACTTTAATATCCACTTAAAAAAAAAAATCTCCATTAGTTACAATAACTTATTATATTATCTTAGCATGTAGGATTCACTAGTGAAAACCTCTGCTTTTATCTGAGAACTTTGGAGTTAAACTTGCTGCATGTTACAGTGGTGCTAATAGCTATTACAATGCAATCCTTCCAGGTTCGGTCATTCTTGGAGGGCATGGAAAAGACACGGTAGTGGCCAAGAAAGCATAGTTTCAGAGAAAGCTCACTTTGAGCCCCAGCAGTATGTCCATACTGGCTGGCCACCTGGAGTCCACCTGTAAGCTACACACATTCTTTCCTCTTCTGTATCTTTCTATCTGTCTCCTTTTATTTATAAGTCATGACTGGATGTCTTTCTTGCAAACCCATGTAATGTGAGAAAAAGCTGATGTTGAAACTTAGGAATCCATTCCCAGTGTTCCTCCGACTGAATTGTTTTCTAATGAAAGGTTTGCTTTCTATTTAAGTCATTGGCTTCAGTACTTTTGTTTAGGTCCAGGGACGCTGTGGCTTTGACTATATCTTGGTCATATTTTGTGTGTGTAACAGTGCTACACAAGCTAATTATATTTTTAGAATGAGAACAAAACATCTCGATTCAGACTTAACATTTCAACATCTAATGAAATTTGGCACACGTACCGATTTCTTCCTGATTTTCATCTATCGTGAGAAATGGGGACTGTTGAATCTCAGTCATCTGTTCCTAGTTTACTTTAGATTGAATTCTTTTAAAATGATGAATTACTTTCTATTGATGACTGTTTGCAATCTTTTTGCAATTTTACAAATGTGGCCACGACATGAACAATTGTAATAATTTATGTATTTTAATAATGCTTAAAAATGTTTATTTATTTAATGTCACTTTTGTAAAATATGTTCATACTGTAGCTATAGAAACAGGCCAAAGCCTCCGCTTATCCAGGGAAGTATCACCACATCGACATGAAGGACTGGAGACAAAAACCTGAAACCAACTTTGTTAATAAACAGTATTTTAATTGCGTTGGTAATCTGCCATAAACCTGCATTCTTTCGAATGGTTAACAGGGGTAAAACTTCCAGTTTAAAGGTCATAATGAGTTCATGATCTAAGTCTTATTAGAAAACATGATGTTCATTTTGCAAATTATTGCAGCTGTTAGAGTTAGCAAGGGTGATAAGGGACTTATCTTGTGATACAGCTTCACTTTCAAGGTCATCATGAAGGATCATCTGCCTCCAGCTCACCTTATCTAATCCTCTTCACAGCCTCCTTAGTTACATAAACCTTCTCTGTGGTCTTCCTTTTTTCCTCCTGCTTAGCAGCTCCGTATTCAACATCCTTTGCTCAGTCTATCAATTGTCCATCCTCTGAATATCGACAAAGCATATTCTTTATCTCTAAACACGACCTGAGCTGTGCAGCTAAAATGTAAAATAGCTCTTAACACATTTACGATTTGTTAAAATGTTTATTTTAATTCAAACCTGGGTGTTTTGTTTGCTTGAACATAACAAAACTGCAGCTGAAAACTAAAATACTGTATATCTTACAATTGTAGCCTGGGAGTTTATTCAAAAAATTATCCGGCTGGCCCGGCGTTTAAAAGAGACCGGCGGTTGTTGGAGACCGGCTCCTATCCCTTCTTGGAATTGTCGTGGAAGTGAGAAGGAAAGAGGACCCAGGCACGGTTTTTAGACTGAGGTGAAAAGACAGTGCGTTTACTTACAGTGCTCCAAAACGTATTCCAACAGGTCACTAATAATGCAGTTCCCAATTGTGCTCCTCTTTTGCTCCCGAGTGTCTCCTTGTCTGTGGTAGCCCAGTGCATGAATGGTGCTCCCTGAAACTTCTCTCTGCCCGACTCTCCTCAAGAGGAAGTAAAAGACCAGAAAACCACAGTTAGCAGGTTCGCTAGCCGACAGTTCCAGTTCAGTGTAATAATCCCACTTTGATGGTTGCTGCATCCAGCTTAAATGCCGGTCGTAGGTGATGGCTGGAAACAGCTGGCCGAGTGATGAGACGCGAGAGGACCGACGACAGCGCGGAGGGACTTCCGGGTCGAAGGTCGCCCGGCTACTATTGGAGACCTGCATCTATTTGTCGTGACATGTTTTCAAACCGGCGTTTATTAGAAATGGGCATCAATAAGAGACGTGCCACTATTAGAAGATATATGGTAATGACTATAATGGATAGGTTCCCACTCTACATAAAAAAACTCTGTAGATGAATGGCAAACATTTTTAATAACATCCTGAATGTTATATTTTGGAGCATTTTTTTATTTACATCAATTCAACTTTATTTAGACAACAACAACAAACACAACAACAGTTGGCTCAATGCACTTTCTATTGTAAAGTAAAGACCCTACAAGAAAAACAAAAACATAGAAACCCACAACAATCATATGACCCCCGATGAGCAATTGCTTTGGCAACAGTGGAAAGGAAACACTCCCTTTTAACAGGAAGAAACCTTGAGACAATTGATCAAGGGTCAGTGATTGCATTCTATTTACACCTACAGGTCAGTGGCCACTCTTTCAATGATAAGGATGTACATCCTGGACAGGGAGGAATAATGATTTGAATAAGGAATGAAGGAGGTCATTTGCATGAAAAGGGAAAGACAAGCTCTGAATTGAGGAAGGGTACATCTTTCACCAGTGTTGTGAGTACAGCCATTCTCCAACTCTCTGTGAATGGCACTCATGGCTATTGATTAGTTGTCATTTTGGTCGCCGTTCAGTGGTTGTTGATCAATGGTCATGACAAATTGCATATTAATGATCAAGAAACTGAACTCACAGTCCATTGTTTGATTTATAAGGTTGGGGATACCTGCATTCAGCTGAGACTGAAGAAGTCACTTGGATGAGTGATGAAATGTTTATCTGACTTGAAAACACTATGTCCAGATGAACAGAATCAACTTTTTGGGATTTGTGGTTCAACCCATTAAAGAAGTTTACACTTCAGTTTTGGAGAATTGAATTGTAGTAAAAAGTGATTTTTAGCAGGTGCTCTTCATTAAATCCCAACAGGTTTGTAACAGCTTTACACACTCTTAAGCAAGTCAGAGGTAGTTCCACCACCAATCTCCAATGCATGCCCCCATTTAAAAACAAATCAATGAAAGGTACATTGATTGAAGTGTAGCAGAATTCCCCAATCCAAATGAAGAGTTTTTTTTTTCTAAATCTTAGTCAATGTTTCAAACTGATCTTTATTGCTTTGCTAAACAGTCAACACAGATGTTACTTAAATTAAAAGAAGCGAGAGGCCCTCCCAAACCAAGCCAGTCATGCTTTTGTGATAAGATTTAAAGTCATACATATGAGCTAGTAGCTGTAGACTTAGTGGTGTTGGTGATTGCAGAGATGCTACTGGCTCTGCTGCTGCTGCTGCTGGTCTCGGTGGTCCTTGATTTTCTACTGTCACTAATCTCGGAGGGGAGCCCAAGACACAACGCTCTTTCAGGGTATTTCTTTGGGCTGTTAGGTTACAAATCAAGAAATGTACTATTATTGGCAGTAGATTGATGTGGGCAAATTTCTGAAAAAGAAAAGGCACAGAAGAATAATTTTACCTTGAGTGACACTTTGCACTTCCTGCAAAGATAAGGCCTCCAAAAACAAGTAAGGTAGAGCCTCCCCAGCCTATTTAAAACCTGCCAGTAAATACAAGAATATTTCAAGTGAATGCTGATGAATCAAATAGATACATTTGTTGTATACCTGATAAATTATATATACTTCTGTTCCACATAGTTAGAATAATCAAATTCAGCTCTTATTTCATTTCCATAGTAGGAGAAAGCAATCATAGAACACATACCTGAAACAATACTCGCACATTTATTTACATATTAAACCATGCAGTAAATCACAATGTGACTCAATCCAGCTAAATCTTTGTCTTGCCTCCTATAAGGTAGTTCATCCCTCTGGCAAAGGTTACTCTTGCATTAGCAAGCTCGGACCCTCCAATCTTAGTGCACTTCATTCCAACTAAGACCAAAATTGATCCGAAGAAAGACAGGATAATACTGATGATGATAAGAGCCCGGCACATGTGAATGTCCCCTGTACAAAAGCAGGGAAAAAGCAGTTAAAGGCACTATGTTCACTAAGTTTTAATCATTCATTTACATTATTCTGAGAGATGGTTTGCTTACAGTTCAGTGCCAGCATGGAGGGAATTCCCTTGCAGTCAGATATTCCAGTTGAATCAGATATGCAATCCTTTCACAGGTTGGAGTAGAAGTTTGATGTTGTCAGGACCAAGGTGCCGACTTCAGACCAAGTCCAGATGTCTATTGGCATTGTGGAGCAGACTAGAATCCATCCACACATACAGCCTACAAAGCATCCTATCTCCATATACATCACCACAGTGTTATTACCCATTATTGCTTCAGATTCCAGCACCAAGACAGACAACTAACACATCGAAGCTCCTAAACACAAACTACAGTTCATCTTTTCCAGAACTGTCTTCTCTAAACTGCCTTCTGACGTGCCGAATAGAGGAGGGCATGCAGTGGCACCGCCCCTCTGAAGAGGTCACTTAGATACGTGACAAAACACATCTCCCACTGGAAGCGCTACATGAGAATGAACAGTATAAATAAATGATGAAAGCCTTTATTGTCACTACAGTTTCCTGCAGCGAAATTGGACCTATCCGGACCACACATACATTACACAACATCACATTGGGGAGACAGGTCAGGACAGGTAGTTTAGTAGAAAAAGTGAGGTACACAATATGAAAGGATCAGGAGGAGAGAAAAAAAAAGACTCTGATCAGATGGGGCAGATGCCCAGTGTAATTAGAGTAAAAAAACACCTCAGCAACATAAAGCACATGAATTCCACATCTACACCATCAAAAGACACGACAAGCAAGTGGGGTAATATAAGTAAATAAGTAATAAGCTATTTAGGATTTCATTATCTGGATTATTAGTCATGCACCAAGGAATCTACTCTTAATCTTCTAATGATAACACACATCTACTAATATATAATGATGTATTAAGTTAAAAAAAATTATTGAAGTTTTGTAACACTCTTTACTGTAAGCTGAAGGACTGTATCTTTCTCTCTGTTTCTGTTATCCAAAGCACAGTTATAATCATGTAAAGTACAAGCAAACAATGTAAATGAACTGCTTTTTGTGAGAGTGTCTCACACACACATCTGTTCCCAGAATAACGTTGGAAGAAGTGTGTAAATGAAACTCGCGGGATTGCCCTGCTGAGAAATTGCATGGACGTTTACTGTGTATGCTTTTGCTTCCTTGCATACAAAATAGTCACGTTGGAACTTTATACTCTGTGTGTTTCACTTCATAAGAAAAGTTTTTTAACATATTATTAACAAATCTTATCAGTAGTATACAGGTAATTAAAATCATTTCCAGTTGCAACATTATAACATGTCCAAGTCCCCTTTATTCACAGAATTAAAAAAAAAAAAACAGTAAAAATGAGATGGAAGATAGAGAGAGTTTATAACTTTATAAAAGGAAAACAATGTCCACGATGTTCATGGTCATGTGTAACACATTTTTAAGCCATTCAAAATAAAACTTAAAATCTTGAGCAGTGACACTTTTCACCTATTTAATTCTCCAAGTCCCCTTTATACACACTTAAACCCATACAAACAACCACAAGAGAACATCATAACATGTTATACCCCATACTTCACTTTGTGTGTTTTGGAAAGATCATTTTCATGAGTGTGACTGTTGTTGGTACTCAGTCTCCTGACTAGAATAGATTTAGTTTTGTGTACCATTAATCTCTTAGTTTACACATGAAACAAGGAGAATATTCATCATTTCTTTAAATGGATTAGTGCGCAATGGATTAGTGCACGATAATTGCACTAATATCTTTTATAAAGGTATGATTTTGACAATAAAATAATGGACATTTTTATTAAAGGTTTAAACTGAGCATGTACTGGTGATATGATGTTAAAATATGAACTGATATATTTTGGAACTCGCTACTCTGTTTCTTGCTTAATAAGATCATTTTTTCTGGTCAATTCATTTCTGGTCCTTTGAGACAGATTTCAACATCTCTCCCATTCATTCATCCCAACAGTGACGATACCATGCAGGGGGGAGTCTGGGACTCCTGGTAAAGACCCCATCACTCGTAAGGGGCTGTTTGGAAAGGTAAAGCCGTGAACCCTGGCAGTGTTCATGGTGCAACCCACTCTGCGGGGTTCCTGGGAGGTTATGTCATATCGTACTGAATTACAAAAGCTTAAGAAAGTTTACGATTAAATAAATAAATAGATTAAATACATAAACCAAATAAAATAATAAGCAAATAAGTAACGTAAATCAAATCAACAGAAGCTGAAATGGAGAGTCGAATCTTGTGAACACAGTGACTACCCCCACTATCCTTGAAGTAAAAAAAACCTCTTTGCCAAGACAATAAATTCATTTCCCCCATAATTTTTCATGTCAAACAGGGAAATCGGAGGAGAGGCAAAGGCAGACCGGCAGACCAGGACAAATCCAGGATGGGGGTGGTGGTATTGCTACAACTGCGGCAGGAGTGGACATTGGGCATGGGACTGCACTGAAAGGACAAAAGGCAAATGGATGATGACCATCTGAAGTGTTGTGCTTGCAAAATGCGTTTGCAACAAAAGCAGTACAGTAAATGGAGCAAAACCGAAACAGACAACCTTTGAAATGAAACAGAGCGGGGCAGACAGAAACACACATGCTGAAACCTCAAAAATCCTCAGCAATTAAGGCAGTGCTTCCCTGAGCTATGCGTCATATACACCGTTCCAAGTGATTTCGCATCAAAAGCTAAATATTTTTCTGCTGATACTTTTTTTTTTTTTTTTTTTCTACAGGCATGACCAGTGATGGTCAAAGCCAGGCTTCATGAAACATGGAAACATTCAACGTGTTTGTGTAAAATTCTAACTCTGTTAACAGTCGTGCTGCTTGCAATAAATTAATTCTATATTCTTTATGGCAGCGAATTATGTGATCCATCCATCCATCCATTCTCAGCCGCTTATCCTTTTCAGGGTCGCGGGGGGCGCTGGAACCTATCCCAGCTGTCTTGGGGCGAGAGGCGGGGTACACCCTGGACAGGACGCCAGTCTGTCGCAGGGCTAACACACATAGACAGACAACCAGTCACACTCACAGTCACTCTCGCATTCATACCTATGGGCAATTTAGAGTTTTCAGTTAACCTATCCCCACACTTACAAACATATAAATAATATGCAATATTTGTTTGACTATACGTGGGATTCCAGTCTTTAGGTTTGACTCTTTGGGCCTACACTTAAAGAAATAAATGTGTAAAATGACAGAAATCTATAATTAAATGACTTTGATGTCAGTACCCATGGGGAAGGTCTTTATCAGTTGGCAAAACCTCTTTGATACCTATGGCCTGGACAATCAATTTGCCATCTCGGAAACATCTAGAAGACCCTTAAGCTTATCATGGAATTCAATTTGTTGATTTCAGTTCAGCATTTGATTCTGTTGATCTGTACCTGGTGGTCCAAAAGATTTTAAATTTAGAAATAAAATCCTTAATTATCAATTTAAAAAAAAAATCTCTTTCAACAGAAGTGTCAGAAGTGTGCCATCCACCTTAACTTTTTATAAGTTAAAGTAGATGTCACACTTCTGACAGCTAAATATTGCAGAATAGGGTTGGGAGGAGCTGAGTTCCCCTCTCCCTTCTTGTACTGATAAAACAAAAGAAATCATATTTGACCCTAAAGATATATGGACAAAAAATTTAAATGGAAAGATCATGTTGAGTTCCATGTGAAAAAGTAGCTCAAATACTTTAGTTTGATTGCAGGTTCAGGCTGCTTAGAGTGTGTTCAAAGGTCATGAGAGAAGGTTCAATGACCCCTCTTCTTTTATTTTTTATAACGGGAAGTACATATAACCAGAAGCTTATATAGACAAGCAGCAAAATTGAGCCATGGGCCTAGTCATGTCTCAACAGGTGGGACGATATCTATAACAAACAGAACCTTTACAAATTATTATTTATTTATTTTTTTAACCATATCAGGTATTGCTCACCACACTTCTGTAAAAATAGCTGAGTGAAAGACCTGGTTACATCTGACACAGTGTAAACCTGCATGACACTTAACAAATCTCACACTTCCACATGACAATAGTTGCATCCAATAGAAGGCAATCGTATCAACACCAGTGAAGATTGTCCACAGCGGGATTTCTGATTAGGGAGGAATTAGGCAGGGATCAAGAAATGAGGGCCCTGGCGTTGCTACTTATTATTAGGTCTGGGGAAAAGTGGGGAACACAATAAAATTAAGTAAACGTCAGCACAATCAAATGACAGAGTAATGTTATTGTAATGCATGGGGTTTTGTAGTGGCTAATACAAGTCAAGATTGGGGGTACCTTTCTAAAACAGGGTATAAACGGTCACCTCACCCTCATGATGGGAGAAGGTCAAGAAGATAAGGTTATAGTGTCTTAGAAAAATGCTGAAACAAGGGGCACACCAGATTGGATGCATTTGGGCATCAGGCACATACCCATTTGCATTGTTTAAAATACTAAATCACTGAGACGGCATCTGCATCTATAAACCAAGTTAACACACCAACACACAGCACAAAACTCACAGGAGTAATGACCCTAAACACAACAAATACTGAAGAAGTATTAGAAATAGAGATGAGTAAAATCACAACTCCCTCAAATGCTCAAACCTATCATTGAAATGACACCTGCTTTTATACTAATGGGCAACTTCAGGACCTGCATGACTTAAGCTGGTGCAACGTCACCTATGACATAGCCATTGTTAACCACCAGAAGGGCAGATGTGTGGTGGCTTTGCTGGGATCATAAGCTGACAGCTAGACTCCGCTCTGACTGGAAGGGAACCTGTGCACTAAGCTTCTCTCGTTATGCCTTTTAAGTTGTTCACTCTCCCAGACTTGAAGTAGTTTACCAAAGCCATAGAGGAGAAGGGCATGAAAAGAACAAAATGGGACTTATCTTTCCTAGAGCTTAAAGCTAGAAATCAAATACCTGGGGGTTTGAAACAGTCTTTTTCTGGTGGGTGACAATAACAAAAAAAAAGTAGATTGGAATAATTGTTTTATTTCAATCAACAGAGATTTGTGAATCACATGGGATGCAGTGAAGGAGCTCTGTGAACAACTAAAAGTAAAATGTGTGCCACTTCTTAAGATAATTTTTTCAACATATTATTAATTACAAAACTTATCAGCAGTATAAAAGTCATTAAAATCATCTCCGGCTGCAACATTAAAACTATATAGACATTAATTGATGAATATTTCTGATTAATAATGTGATTTATAAATTCATTCCTTGATTATATTTTGAAGTCAAATAGTTTTCAGGATAATTATGTTTATATAAATAAAGAACAAAGACTCAAAAAGCATTTATTTAAGCCATTAAAAATCAAGTTTAAAATCTCGTACAGTGACACTTTTCACCTATTGACCTCTGTATAAATGACAGTGTTACACATGATCCTGAACCTTGTGGACATTGTTTTCCTTTCACGTTATAAACTCTCTATCTGCCATCTCATTTTTATTTTAATTTTTTGGAAAGATCATTTTCATCAGTATGACTGTTGTTGGTACTCAGTCTCCTGATGAGAATAGATTTAGATTTGTGTACCATTAATCTCTTACTTTGCACACAAAACAAGGAGAAGACTTGTCATTTCTTTGCATGGCATTCATAATAATTGCACTAATATTATTAAAAATGTATGATTTTGACAATAAAACAATGGTCATCTTTATTAAAGGTTTAAACTGAGCATGCACTG
>VURO01046418.1:0-13421 GCA_015108175.1 Pelvicachromis taeniatus | reverse complement strand
GGTCCGGTTTTCTCGTGATAACGACTTATTTATCTCGTTATAACGAGAAAACCGGACCACCGTTTTCTCGTGAGCATGACTTATTTATCTTGTTATCACGAGAAAACCGGACCACCGTTTTCTCGTGATAACGACTTATTTATCTCGTTATAACGAGAAAACCGGACCACCGTTTTCTCGTGATAACGACTTATTTATCTCGTTATAACGAGAAAACCGGACCACCGTTTTCTCGTGATAACGACTTATTTATCTCGTTATAACGAGAAAACCAAACCACCGTTTTCTCGTGATAACGACTTATTTATCTCGTTATCACGAGAAAACGGTGGTCCGGTTTTCTCGTGATAACGAGATAAAAAAACGAGAGAAAAATATTATTAACAGATACGGCCGTTCTCGGTTTCCGTAGCTACCATGCTGCTGATCCTTGTTCAAATTTTATATTTCCTTACTTAGGAATTTTATAGCAAAAGAAATCCTTTTTTTTTAAATCTTATTTTATGATTCTATATAAAAGTATATGTTGTGTTTCAGCAGACTGTTTCTAGTGCTGAAACTTCAAGCATTATCAGTTTTGTAGTTTCTTTGCTCTCTGCTGAATTGAGAATTCATTGAGTTTTGCAGTCCGGAGCCTTGAAGATGGAGAAAACCAAACCTTATGATTAAAAAATACATGAGGAGATAAATATTCTTCTCGTCATCCCTGAAAAGCACACTTTTTACACAAGGGTACGCACTTCAATTTTACAACCACCTGCATGTTCATGATGCACTCTCTGCAAGAATGACCTGATCTCTTCACTGGGATCATAAAATTTACATCCAGTCTAATCAAAATAAATTGGCCAAGTGCATCCAGGTGAGAGATGCAATTCTCCATCGATTCTTCTTTATTACCATCAAACTCGTGTCTGCTGCACCTCATAATGTGAACTCTTTATATAGTTCAGTTTTGCAAATATAAAATTTAGTTGCAACATGAATCAAAACAAGGTTAAAGAGATTTCCCTCGATGCTAAACATTTGACACAAAATGACGACAGAGCTCTAAGATTTGCCTCCCATGCGATTCCATATATCGGCTGGACAATTTCACTTCACTCTCCAGCTTTTATTGGGTGTTCACGGTCTACCCGTCATCTTTGCTCCTGTGAAATCAGGATCCTTTTCCAGCTTTTGAGCCACTTTTTTCAGTGCATCGTGTCACTGGGCTTGTAAAATGTGTGCCCAGACTTGAAGGAAAGCCCAAGTGAGCAGCCCACTTGTCACCACTTCCAGTGGCAGAGATCCTACTAAAACACAGGTGCTGCATCCCAACAGCAAGGCTACATACATAATAAGATGTACACGGATTGGCTATTCTGTCTAAATCCCATTAATCCATCTTTAGATAGCTAGTTATCACACTACAGTTAAAACGGAGTTGGAAATTAAAAATCCCCAAACCTTGTAGGTTAACATGCACTTCTGGCACTTTACTCGTATACATATGGTGCACTCATACTCATACAGTATGTGCAAGACTGTATATATATGTATCTGTATTGTATATTGGATTAAAAAAGCCCATCTTTCTTGATATCTGGTGTAAGGTTTCTACCTGGATGGCGTGTGCAGCCATCATGTTTTCCACTCAGTGATTAGTGATTGAAGCCTAGAGCTGATTGTTTACACTCTTGCCATTTGCAGTTATTGGATGCACCAGATGTTTCTTCTGAAGTTCTATATGGAAGGAGTCTGCAAAAAAGCTCCTGTCACATAATCGCTGTTTATACGTTTTATACTTTTGAGTGTTTTCCACACTTCTGCTGCTGCTTACCATGGATATTACATACAGCCTTTCTAAACACCAAAAATATAATTTGATAACCCAGTCAACAATGAAATTGTATTATTGTACAACTCTGCAACAGCTATAATATGGTCGACATTGCTGCAAAATGTAAAAATGTAAACCCAAAAACAAGAGATTAGAGAAATGCACAAGTGGAGGAAGTAAAAACCCTAATGACTGGGATGTGAGCACAAGACCAACCGCACTGTGATTCTGCATTAGTCACAAAGGAATTTATTGTATCAGCATTGACAAGCAACTTATGAAACTCATAAAAGAGGCGGTGAAGTACAGACAGAGTGGCCACTGGCCCAGTGAAGGGCCGGCTTCAAGGGGTGAGTCTCAAAAGGATTTGTGGATATTGTGTGGATGCTGAACTTGTAAATTCTGTGAAGTGTCCTTGATAACATTCTGGACATCACATTAGCTCATCGCAGCAACCTGTTTCACAGAAACCAAGAACCGGACACTTTATAAATCCTTCTCATTCAGGGTCGCAGGGGGCTGAAGCCAACGGGAAGAGGCAGGGGACACACTACACAGGTCACCATTACAGGGCTAACACAGAGAGACAGTCATTCACGGCCACCAATCACTAGTTAACTTAACATGACATTTTTAGGATTGTGGGAGAAAGCCAGAGTACGAGGAGAGAATCCACCCAGTCAATGGGACAACTCGACAGAGGAAGGCCCCAGCTGCCGTGAGGCGATGGTGCTAACCACTGCACACTCATACGCCACATGTCACAGAGAACTGAACTATTGCAGTGGGCACATGGACAAAACCTGGTGCTGGTTCTGAAATATGTGTCATGCATGATGTTTAACAGCACGGTGGTTAGCTCTGTTGCCTCACAGGAAGAAGGTCCTGAGTTCAATTCCACCATCAGGCCGGGGTCTTTCTGTGTGGAGTTTGCATGTCCTCCCCGTGTTTGCATGGGTTCTCCCCGGGTACTCCGGCTTCCTCCCACAGTCTAAAGACATGCAGTTAGTGGAGATAGGTTCATTGGCAACACTAAATTGCCCATAGGTGTGAATAGTGACTGTGAGTGCGAATAGTTGTCTGTCTATGTGTGTTAGCCCTGCGACAGACTGGCGACCTGTCCAGGGTGTACCCCGCCTCTCGCCCCAAGACAGCTGGGATAGGCTCCAGCAACCCTGAAAAGGATAAGCGGCTGAGAATGGATGGATGTTTAACAGACCAGTGGGTGATCATAAAAGCCGACATTCTTTACCCCCATGAGTGTGTCAGCCCTGAAGGGTGTAAAGCCATGATGACACTCACCTGGAGACAACTGTTGATCAGCCACTCCTCTTATATTTGTTTGGACTGTGCTTGAAATCTTCCGCCTCAGGTGCACGCGTAATCATCGTAATGTAAAATCTGTGCTGGCAAGTTTCTGTGGTCATACAAATTTGGCAGGTCGGGACTCTTAGCATCAAGTCTTAGCATCTGATGACAAAACGTGCGTCACACAGAGTCATGGGGACTTCAGGATGTGGAAAGTATAATGAAGACCAGACCTGAAACATCAACAAAGATGCGACTCTGTGTAGTGTCAAAAACATGTTTTTAATGCAAATAAAAAAAATAGTTTAATAATAGAAAGTTAGCACTTCTTAAACACATTTATATCAGTATGTCGTAATTTTTCCTTCCCTTAAAAAAAACAAAACGTGTGTTAATAACCAGTTGAACAAAACATGAAACAGACTAATTACTTTCAAAGCAACACATGCACACCTTGCTACCTGTGCAGAAGACAGCAGGAGTGTGTGGAAGGGCGTTCATCGTGGCAGTGGAAATTAATGCAGAAGCTACATTTGAACTTTTGAACTCTCTTCAATAGTTCCTTCCTCGATTCATGTCCTGCCCCACCAGCTTTTTTTTGAAATGCAAATTTTCTGAAATATGGAAACTGCACTGAAATGTTTTATGAATTTAGCAGCATTGGCTCAATCATCCAGGTAAGGAAATCCCAGTCCTCCCCTGTTTTCAGTGGGAGAAACGTTTTGTCACTCTGTAAGTGACTTTGTCAGTCTGAAGTAATCGTCATCAACTTTTTGGGATTTTCCATACTAAATAAGAGCATTCTGTATGATAAGATGGAAGACGTGGCAGTTGTTGTTTTTTTAATGCAAGTTACAAATCAGTGTTGACTTTACAGCCACATTATAAAGCTCTGCCTTTTAAATAATCTCTTGCTGCATGAACACTTCCAGGAGATCAAAGTCTGATCTATTATTAAAGTTCCCTTAGACAAACAGTGAGTCTGCTAATATTTATTTACTCAAACTGAGAAAACTTAACACATAAATTTAGAAACTGGTTTTTTATTGAAGTTGTGCTTGAATTAGCTCGTTAACAGCTGTTTTATTATGCCTCACTGTCACTGGGACATTCATCAGCTGCTTGGCTACAACCTGACTAGCAAAGTCCAGACGGACATCCAACCACATTTATAAGGTGGCCTTTATAATGCTGCTTACCTCATTAACGTTACGATCCATGTGATTTTACCACAATTCAAGCTATGTAGGAGAAGAAGGATTTCCACTCCACCACGTTTCCCATTTCCAATAGTTACCGTAAATTCCGGACTATAAGCCGCTACTTTTTGCACGAGCTTTGAACCCTGCGGCTTATTGTCCGGTGCGGCTTTTCTAAGGATTTTTCATGATTTTTGTGACATCGTAAGAGGATTTGTTTTGGTTTGTTCCGCTAAGAGTGATATGTTGGTCACATGTCCGTCCGCCTGCCAAAGTAGTGCCGAATTAGAAAAAGAGACTAGATTAGCAAGCTGGCTCTTGCTGGCCCTTGAAAATCCGGGGGAGAAGGTGTAAGTCTCACGCCAGACCGTACCCATATCTGCAGCAGGTCTCCAAGGTGAACGGCCTCTGGCATGTTAGAACAAGGCAGCTAAGGGAAGTCGGCAAGTCGGATCCGTAACTTCGGGATAAGGATTGGCTCTAAGGGCTGGGTCGGTCGGGCGGCGGTGCGAAGCGGGTCTTGGCTTGCGCCGCGGCTGGGGGAGCAGTCGCTCCGTCGCCCTCCCCTCTCCGCTGCCAGAAGCGCGGCGCACGGCCCGCCTTGTGGGGCTCATGTCTGCGGCGTCGCACGGCGTGGGTTTTCACAAGGCGGTGTCCCATAATAAAAAGAATGTGTTCCAAAACAGTCATCTCTTTCATGACAATCCCCTTTGTCTATATTCTCTTACATATGATAATTAAACATTAAAACACCTGCGGCTTTTAGTCCGGTGCGGCTAATGTATGAACAAAATAGGATTTCTTTCGAAATTTGCAGACACCAAAAACAGAAATGTAGTGCTAAACACTCAAAGAGACAATCACAGATTAGTCTGTGAAAGTTTTCTGAGACCATCAAACAGGCTTATATGTTCTCTTATTTAAATGTTTTCAAATAGACAAAAGAAACAGCACCTTGCTTGAACGTGTACAAAAGAATTCTAGAAGTTGAAATTTTAAATAAAGAGTTCTTTATTAGGTTGGAGGTTATATATTTTCTTATGTCTACCTACTAAATGTGTTATGGAAAAATCTCTTTACTGAACTGGGGTGTTTCCAGTTGTTTGTTTGTTTTTTTTAAGGTGGCCGAAGGGGTACCAAAAACAAGCTAGGGCTTAAATATGATTAAGCCCTTGTAATTCAGTAAAAGCTTTAACCCTGGTCTTTAGCTCTGGTAGCTTGATCTATAGTAATCCACTTAATCGGAAAAAGACTAAGAAACGAACTTTTATTGGTATAAGTGGTATTTGTACCCAATATATAGTGGAGAACGTATATAAAATAATGAAGTATTTGGTCATACTGGTCCTATCCATGATCTCATCCAATGGTGTTGGGCATTGTTTGATTGCCTGAACTCTTGTCCGGTGGGATTACAGCGGGCATCAGAGAGGCTAATCAGCTACAGACAAGCTGAGCTGAATATTCAACGGTCAAATCAGCAGTTGGGACAGCAAATCTCTGTTTCCCACAATACTGAACAAACTATGCACTCGCTTACCTAATGGAGGAGTCATTTATGTCATGAATTTCAATTGAGCCTTATTTCACAATCATTAGTTTAGGTTGTTGTATAGATTTAAGTAGTTATTCAAGCCTCAGTCTCTGCCCTCTCCTGTACATGTGTGTTTCCCAGGAAACTATCAGAGAATCCATGTTGTTCTCTTTCTAATCCTGCAGGCGTATTGCCAAAGGTGTTTCTGTCCTCACCCACGGGGCAATGGCTCTGCGGAAGGACCAGGGAGCCACCAGCCGAGCCCAGTACGCTGGCAACTGTCAGAGCGACGGCAACCAGACCCATCGAGTGCCAGACAGAATCAAGTAAGTGGCAGGGAGCGGGAGGGACAGAGGGTGACTTTGAAGTTTGCTGTATGTGAGAATCTAATGTGACTGGCATCAGGGTGAACGAGCAAACAGTGCAACGGCATGGAAAGGCAAATAGTTGCCAACAGTTTTAATCAAATGTCCTCATTGAAAGCAAACCCAGAGAGCTGAGTCATTCTGGCCTGAAAACAGCTGCTTTGTTTTTATAGCAACATTTTACAGATGGATAAACTCCACACAGAAAATCCATGTTTCCACTGCTGGTTTCAGTCTGCACGTGTTAATGCTAAAGATTTACAGAGCCAATCAGCCACAACATTAAAAACACCGACAAGTGGAGTGAATAATATTGATCATGTCATTACAATGCAATATGCTGCTGGGAAATCGTTGGCTCTGCCATTCGTACTACTTTGACACATAAGATCTGCCTAATTGTTTGTTAGAGCTCAAGGACATCCATTCTAAAGACTACTCGCTGACACCGGTGCCAGCAGCATGCAATGTGCACGGTCACATTACCAGAGCCGCTAACAAATAGCTTAGGGAACGGCACAAAAAAACCCAGAGCATTTAGCCGGCCTCCAAACTCCCCAGAACCCAAACCGACCAGGACCCGCCGAAATAAGACCAATCCACAGACGCCCCAGCCTGCAGCCCACGGGACCCAAAGGACTTGCCCACACTGTCACAGTGCCACACATCACAGGACACCCCCATGGATCATTTACCCACGCCCCAAAGAGTCAAAGTTTCTTTAAGCAGCACAAGGGTGACCTACTAGCTCTTTTACATTGCTGGCTTGACAGTGCCATTGCATTCTGTTTGCTTTGCAGTGACCGTTCAATAGCCTAACGAAGGGACGTGCAAACAGTTGACTGATGTAGCAACTCTGCAACATTGTTCTCAGTCTCACTCAGTGCATTAGTGCTCCTTTGTTCTATATGACTGAATTGATGCAGTTGTTTATTTAATCTTAGGGAAAATGGTCTGTTTGTTTCAAGACCAAACTTTAGTATGTGAGTGCTTCACTAATCTAAGAAGATAATTGATAGATTTGTGGGGAGCATTTTGAGTTGTGCACTGCTGACGTTGAAACAGCTGCTTGGTGCTTAAAGCGCCAGCTAATAGAGATATTAAAATACTGAAAAACATTTCAGATGCTTTTAAATGGCTGTTTGTATGCAGATTAAAACATAATATGTATTCGCCGATGTTTAGTGGAAAGTCTTTACTTTTCATTGACGACTCAGACTCGAGTTCCTTAAGTTCAGTCAGACGAGTTGCATTTGAAATGGTTCATTACAGCAGCAGAGTATGGTTGGTTTGGTAGTTATATAGAGTGTGGTTCATCACTCTGTTGTTACATATAAAATTGGAGTGTGATGGTGGATGCTGATGGATGCTGGTAGATGCAGGGCAGCAGTAGGATTTACATGTCAGATGGAGAAAGAGGAGTGTTTTCAGCTTACACAGGCCACCATATTGATATCTGTTTGGGGTATTTTGTGAGAAGAGTGAGTCATGGTATTGCTTGACTGTGAATATATTGACATTAGGTGCAATGGATGAGTGAAGAAACTGGTTATAGCTAAATTTAACATTTGCATTTGGGACAGTTTGCCCTGCACAATTAGGGAGTCTTTAAATATGTGAAGCAAAGAAATAAGATAGCACAAGTCCAACTTTTAACTACATGCTTGATTGACTGTTCCTGCTCTTTGGCACAGTTCCCTCTGGGAGCTGTTTAGTGGAGTTTTACTCTCAGCTGTCAGAGTTACAGAAACCGTCTGGTACCCACTGCTACTGTATGCTTGCTAGTTGCATGCAGTTGTTTTGTATTGCATTCACAAATTAACTGCTATAAGATTACCAGTGTAACACTTAAAGAGCTTCTCTATCTGTGTAGTGCTCTTTCAAGGGCACAGACCGTCAGTTTGACCTCTACCATCTTTTACGACATGGAGTTCCAGATGCTTCCATCCTTATAATGCCAAGCGAAAGCCATTTGTTCCATCGGCTATTGGTTTTTAAACAAATTTTGAACATTTCCCCTCAAGAGTCATATACTGTTATACACTTGGATCTAGTATTGTTTGTGCATCATGATGAATGAATGGGTGGATGGATGGAGTTGGTATGCTGTCTGCAAAGCCCCAAACTCCCCAGAGTGCAGTGAAGTTTTATGCTAATCAAGAAGAGTAGAATATATGCATAGAAAGCAGTTTGTGTAGTCATAAGTACACAAATAATTTACTAATATTGTTTAAGTACTTGAATCCTGTCTTCCTTCTTTCACCCCAACCGGTGGCAGCAGATGGCCCCGCCCCTCCCTGAGCCTGGTTCTGCCGGAGGTTTCTTCCTGTTAAAAGGGAGTTTTTCCTTCCCACTGTCGCCAAAGTGCTTGCTCATAGGGGGTCATATGATTGTTGGGTTTTTCACTATGTATGTATTATTGTAGGGTCTACCTTACAATGGCGACTGTTGTTGTGATTTGGCGCTATATAAAAAAAATTGAATTGAATTGAAAACTAAATCAGTTGTGGCCGTGTCTTCATCACCAGCTCTTTCTCATATCGCGTGCATCTGTCACAGCAAAACGTGTTGCTGGAACTGAATTCATCTCTAAGTAGTTTGTCATTTAAAAAAAATTTTTTATAATGTCTGACTGTCTAAGGATATCCCAAAATTGCATTCACAAACATTTACAGGTGTTTGAGATCAAAATGAACTCAAGTTTGAGGATGGGTTTGTTTGAGGACCATTTTTAAGCTTTGAATTAGCATCATGGCAGCAGGCATCTTGGGTCATGTCCCCAATAACGACCACAATGGGTGCATTACTAAGTCATCAATTAATACTTGTTATCTTACTGCAGGTGAGCTGAGCAAAAACAGCTCAATGAAGGCATCTTGTTATACTTGGGATACTGTTAACTGCACAGGAAGTAATATTTGTCAGATAATGCTTTAAAAAACACTATGAAAAACCAAACGGTACAGAAACACTGGGTAGGCTCCAGTTCAGCAACTCAAAATAGCTAAGGAGAAGCCGAGCAGATGGCACCGGCATCCACCTGTCATGGAAAACAGTTAAGCCCTCAATAATGCGCAGCTTAAGCCTGTGCACAGGTAAACTGTGTAATCAAAGAAAGTTTTCTCAAAGAGTGAACTCTGAGAAAACTTTGAAAACATACACCAACGTTATCTTTGTACCACGCCGTTTATTTCCCCTGTAAAGTTGGGATTTTTTACATGGACATTTACAAGGAGCAGCCCTCCTTTGCCCCCAGCCACTTAGTGGCCACCGGAGGAATGGCAGCTTTGACACTTCTCTGTTGGCTCGTTTGGTGTCAAGGAGGCTATTAACTCCACCACTTTACCCCCACATTCTGTTTATTTTTATGTTCATCATCATACCAGGCGGTGGCACAGAGCTTTGTGAGGCTTTTGCTCCTCGAGCAAGAAAATGAACTGACAAGTTCTGACAAAATCCTGCTACATGAACCCAGTGAAATGTAGGGCAGGTTTAGACTCAACAATAGGTCTAAATTACAACACTTAACCACAAGAAAGAAAAAAGCCGAATGTAGTTTGTACGTGTATGACAGATTGATGACAATGTTGCCTGCACAGACGAGAAGTTCACCTGCAGATGGATGGTTACCGCGGGTTGCCTGCCTGCACTCTTTAATGAAGTGAGCAGGTTCATTTTAAACTCGGCAAAACATTTCATGCCCCTCAGAATCTTGCTCTCCATCAGCAGCAGGGCTGTCTGTCACGCTGACGGGCGCAGGGGCTCATGGGACTCTCATCGAGTGGCAGTGATAGTCCTCGCTGCAGCTGCATGAACGACACCTGTAACACATGAAGGGTTTTTCTCTCCAGGGAGATATACACCTTTCCAAAAATATCTCTGCTCCGACTGAAGTGGCGCCGCCAAATAAAACGCAGCCTGTTTTTAGCTGCTGTGTGGCCTTATTCACACGCAAACAGCTTGGGAACACTTAATGCTTCTGAATTAGTAGTAATGTATGAAAACCCCTTTGGAACTCTTGAAAGCCCAACTTGTCATTTTAGAAGTTAGAGCTGATGAAATCCAATGCAATCCAGTTTAGCTCACGTGCAGTTAAACCTGCGTTATATACAAGTGGGGGGGGGGGTCTATGTGTAAATCTTTACTGATGGTTAATAAACTGTGCTGTCAGAGATGAGCAGTGCCCACAGATTTACAGATTGTTTCTTTGCCAGTCGTAAACTGAAAGATTGGTTTGGGAGAAAGAAAAAGAATCCAAATAAATATGTTACACAGTGAAAGCTGTAAAATGACCCCAGCAAAGCACAGTGCAACATCAAATAGACTATTTGACTCTTTAATCTAGATTAAATTAGAGTGCTTACAGTTAAAATCCTCCACTCCTTATTTTGGAAAAATAAATAAATAAAAGCTTTTTGCTCAATTTGCAATTGTTTCCCATTATTGTCCCACAGCTAGCAAAACAATGCTCATGATCATCTCCTCAAACCAAACCACACGTGGCTCATCTGACCAAAGAGCATAATGCAGCTCCATAAACAACCAAACAAGTCCGGTCATGCTTCTTCAGTGAGGATGACGGCTGTACTGAGCCTCCAAGGTTATAACCTTCAACAGAAACCATTAAACCAGATTCATTTGGTTCTTTACTTTCAATCTCCTTCAGACTAAAACAACTCCAAACATAAATATGTTCTTCTCAACACCGTTAACACTACCGCTGTGTCCTGCTCCGAGCTAGAGGAACAAATAATAAAGTTACGTGCTTTTCTTAAACTACAGGACACGCTGTGGGAGTTGATACCCTAAATATGAGTCGTTTTCTGTTTTGTTTTGTTTATTTGGTGTAATATTTTCCAACCCTGTCACAAACAGCGCAAAAACACTGACTGAGGATGATTGTCCAAAAAGCCAGATTACATTCAATATGGTGGAAGCACTGAATGGCCTAAAAGCTGATGAGTGGAGCATGTTTGACCTTGAAATGATATGAATTAGTTTTATATTCAGTTTTTTGTCTGTGTTTTGATTCAGAGCTCACACAAACCAAGCTGTTATGGGCGTAAATGCTCCTTCCTGGCTGATTGTGTCATCTGTTGTGAAGCTCTTTCTGAAAATGTGCGACGCTCCTTGTTTTTCTTTAAAAAAGCTGCAAAGTACTGTTACGGTATTTGTACCTTTTTAACCCCGTAATGTGTAGTATATCATATTTGATGCAGTTTTTGGGAGTTTTCTTCAAAAAAAAAAAAAAAATTGCTCAATACATTTTTATACAATAAATGTAAAAAAAATGCCTGATGTAAGAAATATAAAACAAATTAAAATTCATATATGCTCATTTTTAAAAAAAAAAGTTTTTATTTCGTAATCATCCATTATTAAAGACTGGCAGTTATTTTCTGGTTCAGGCTTTGGTGAGTTAAATTCATGCTATCCTCTTATATACAGAAGGAACCCTTACCGATCTGCACAGCCAAGGTAGGGGAGGGGCCAATTGCATTAAGAGATTTGATTGGGTGATCCAGTGTCGGTAATGAAAATGAACGAATGGGCTGCTGTTAGTGTTTGTACGGTGTGCAGGGGCCCTTCAGGCCAGCCCATTGGCCCATAAGTGCGTCAGCCCACTGGGAAAATGCCGAGCGTGCCAGATTACCACTCTGGTTCATGCGTGTCATGCGTTCCTGTCTTCTGTGTGGCTGCTGCTTTCAGCCAACCCTCACTCTGAGAAGTCAGACGGGAAAAAGGATGTTGTGGAGCCGTTTTGATTCGTAACAATCTCCATTAGTCAGTCTTTCTACTCTTTGTGTTTCTGACAAGTGAGTAAAAGACATAATACACAACTACTGCTACAGAGCAGCAAAAAAAGTTCAAAATTCAGTGAACAACCAGCTGCTGGTGTAAACAGACTTCATCACAAATATCAGGATGTGGAGACAGAAGAAAAGGAGGGGACGTTCCTGTGAGGACTGAAAGAAAGGGAACGTGTGAGCTGGAAGTTTGACAAGTTTGACAGGGGAGAGAGAGAGTAAACTGAAGATGTAGATGACGGCAGACAAAGGCAGCCATAGCGACGATGATGATGGTGATTTGGATGTCTGCTTGGAAATCATTTTGCAGCTTCCAGCCATCAGATTGCAAACAACAGCAGCAGTGCAGAAATGTGAACGCGTACAGCACAACAGATCGAGCCATAACGATGACATTCAAAACAAGTCAGTGATGTAAGCTCACCGGAATACAAACGAACAAAAAAAACCAAGAAAAACTCAAGAACTAATGTCTGAAATCTACAAGGGAAAAAAACAGTTGAAATAGGACTACATTTCAAAACATGCCGTGACAGGCGAGCCTTTAGCTTTGATTCAGAGAGATGCATTTGTGATACAGAGTGTTAACAATGTCAAAAGATTTGTTTTTCAGCAACTTTCAGCTACAAAGGAATCCAAAGGTTACAGATTATCGCAGTGGGTTAAAAGATGCCGTGTTATTCTCAAACCACCACCATCAATTCTACGTTAAGAGTTTTATCTGGAGAGTCGTTGCACTACAGTGGTGTAATCCATTAGGCGTCCATGCAGAGCATCCAGATAAAGGACAGCAAAGTGGACTTTCCTGGAAAAGTGGTTTGTGACATTTCTGTCAACGCTCCGGGCCAAAAGATGCAGTTTGCTTGATACCAAAGACTGAAATGTTAACCCCGTGCAGGCATGCTGTAAGCCTGCAGCCTTCCAACGCGGGCTCACTCTACCTGCTGCAAAAAGAAGTTGGTCTGAGAAAATTATCCTGCTTCTCACTTGACTTTTCAATTCAATTCAATTTTATTTATATAGCGCCAAATCACAACATCAGTCGCCTCAAGGCGCTTTACATTGTAAGGTAGACCCTACAATAATACATACATAGTGAAAAACCCAACAATCATATGACCCCCTATGAGCAAGCACTTTGGCTACAGTGGGAAGGAAAAACTCCCTTTTAACAGGAAGAAACCTCCGGCAGAACCAGGCTCAGGAAGGGGCGGGGCCATCTGCTGCCACCGGTTGGGGTGAAAGAAGGAAGACAGGATAGAGACATGCTGTGGAAGAGAGCCAGAGATTAATAACAAGTATGGTTGAATGCAGGGAGATCTATTAACACATGGTGAATGAGAAAGGTGACTGAAAAGGAAAAACTCAATAAATCAAGGGGGTCCC
>VURO01046411.1:23806-39775 GCA_015108175.1 Pelvicachromis taeniatus | reverse complement strand
GTATGTATGTATGTATGTATGTATATGTATGTGTATGTATGTATGTATGTATGTATATGTATGTGTATGTATGTATATGTATGTATGTATATATATGTATATATATATATATGTGTGTATATATATATATATGTGTGTATATATATATATATATGTATAAATTTTTTTTTTATTATTTTTTTTTTTTTCCAGGGCTATATATATAGCCCAAATAATTAAGCACTCTAGTAGGTAGAGTGCTCGCCCCTTGATCGGAAGGTCGACGGTTCGAACCCGACCAACGGCTAACCTGAGGTACCCTTGAGCACGGTACCGTCCCCCACATACTGCTCCCCGGGCGCCGGATTGGTGGCTGCCCACTGCTTCACCTCACTGAGTGAATGGGTTAAATGCAGAGACTAATACCTACGGGATCAATAAAGTATACGTTATTATTATTTTTCAAAATGTGCATCATCATATTTATTCCTCATATTTACCCCTTTTACAGATAAATTTAGTTCAATATTTTTCCTGCTTTTTTTAAACATACCTTCTCACCCTGAATTCATACTGTATATCTGTAATATCTCCATCTCTAAATAACCTCCAGATGCTCATGTTTGTGTTTTGTACGTCATCCATGGTTGCAGAGAGCAGTTATATCTCCAAGTTTCTCTTTGTTTTTTTTAGTTTAATGATGAGCCCGCTTCTTTTTTTCGTCCGTGTAATGAACGGAGGGGAAACGAGACAAGAGAAAATAAGTATATAATAAAGCTAAATCAGCGACTGTTAGGATAATGGCTGTTATTGACAGGGTGGGCACAAGCTGTGGATGATTATTGAAGGTACGCGTGTGGGGAAGGGAGTGAGAAAAGTAAATAAAATCTTTAAAATTCTAGAAGAAAAAGAAATTATAAGAATAAACTTTTTTTAACTGCTGCTGTTGTTTGTGTTGTGTTCACAAACTGGATAATTACTGCAGTCTAGAAAAGAATGATGACTGATGCTCAGCGCTCACTGTGGCTGTGACTCAGTCTAACCTGTGACATTAGTCTCTCTATGCTGCATCATTATTTCTTATTGCGCTGCTTCTTCTTCCCATTCATAGTTTTTTTTGGGGGCTCTAATTAGCAGCCATTTTTGATCCACCTTCTCTGTCTCGTAGCCATTTTCAAATTTTAGTAATGATCTGTTTGTGCAGAGTTTGAGTTAACAGATTTGTTTGTGTGTGTCAGCTCGTGCAGGCCGCAGAGGGGAAATTCAACCCACACATCCATGTGGAGTACGAGTGGAGCCTCCGACTGGAGGAGATGGACGAGAGCGACGACGACCTCGACGATAAGGTCTGAGCACAACATCGAATTTAATAAGAAAGCTGGATATGAGTGAGACTGAAGGTCAGATATGACTGTTCAGGTTTCCTCTGCAACCCACTGGCTGTCTCGCTTTATGTTTTATTGTTGTTGTCGCCTCCACATCACCAAAAAAGAACTTCCCCATAGATTCATATGTGTAGATCAAGTCTGTCAGGCTCATTTTAGTACATATGTGGGTCATGTGCAGATAAATCTGACCTTAAATGAGCCAGACTGATGATAATCTATGAAGAAAACATTTTTTTAGTGTTAGGAAGTGTAAGTGTGTTCTGAAAATGTCCACATTTTATGAACTGGATTTCAAAAACTAATAGGAAAATCAACATTAAAAAACACAAGTCATCATTAAGGATGACTTGTGTTTCTTTGGCCAGCCAAGGTCATTACACAGATGTGTTATTGAAGTAAATCAGCATGGCTGGGTAGGGTTCAGCCTAAGAAATTAACTTGGAAACTTTCCTAATTAAAAAACTGAAATTTTCTGTTAATCCAAAGAAATTTTTACCAATTTTTTTTCCTATTGAATAAAATATGAAATTGTCCACTGATTAATTTATGTTGCAAACCCACCTAAATGTGTGTGTTTTTGATGGTTTCTAGTATTTGTCTTTGTGTAGTATGACAGGTCAGTAAGAAAAAGCATTCACTGCTTCAGATCAGACTCTTTGATGACCCAGTTCTGGTCCCCGGGCCGTATGTTTGACACAAGGCTAATATAATTAGCTAAATTTAAAAACTACAACTAGAGACAGTTTAGCTAACTTAATAAAAATAAAAAGTAAAATTTTAGAAAGAAATAAAAATAACCCAAATGATTTTCTGAAACTGAGAAAATAAAATAAAGTTTTAGTATTTGTTAGTTTGGTAAAAAACTGTAATATAATTTGCCTGATGAGGTTTGATGGATGTGTTTGAGTCTCTGGATGTCAAGATTTCTAAAGCTTCTGTGTTTTTATTTTACTGAACACGGAAACAAAACTAAAACTAATCATTTCCACACAATAAAAACTACTATTACAATAAATCTGGTTTGACACCCTGACGTAGAGACTGAACGGTGGATGAAGATACATCTTCCCTTTAGAGTAGATTATATGCACCGTGGCGTAATGCGGCATGATTTGCTAAAAAGGTTTAATGTGGTAGGAAAAAAAGATAACTGAAGATTTGTAAGAATATAAAAGCTTTAAGCTTTTATGCTTTAAGCAACAGCAGGTTAGAAGTGAGCTGAAAACTACTCCAGGACCATACTCATCAAACTGCTCTACATAAGCACTACATATGAGCCGATATCAGCTCGCAGCTCTGGCTGAGCAACATCATCTGTCAGGCTCTGCAAAGGAAACCAAATTCTGTAGACTTGAGACATTGTTTTAACACTTCAGTTAGCAAGCCTGCTTAGAAAAGTGACTGAAGTAGTTCATAGTGACTAAAAAGCTTCTTAAAGCAACAGTTATTTGCCATCTGTTTCTAAGAAAGCATTTAAAATAAAATGTAAAGGCTCCTTTAAACATCACCAAGATAGAGGTTCAGTATTACTGACTGCATGTATATTTTAGTCAGCTTAAAGCATGAATATGTAATTTTTTAGACGCTGCGTCAGTTCTGTGGAATTATAAAGGAATTTTGTTATTGGTAAGTCGCTAGTCAGTGAGTATATTCTGTATAATCCTCCTTTATGACTCTTAAAATGATTTAGAGTTTACAAAAAACATCATATTTTATTCATTATGACCTGAAACTAGCAGGTGAGCTCATAAAATCATCATGGAAATGTTTGGGAACAAGCTGAGGGTCTTTTCCCCCCCCATAATTTAGAAGTGTGCTTGTAAACAGAGGAGTCTCCATCTACTGGCCATTGTAAAGAATGCCGGTTTGGGGCATTTCTGCACTGGCTGAGACCTGCATCCATCTTTTATTATGTCTATGCTCAGGTTACAGTGACTGATGTGAGCTCGGTATCATCTGTCATATGTCCTTCTGCAGCCCAGTCCCATCAAGAAGGACCGCTCCCCGAGGCCTCAGAGCTTCTGCCACTCCTCCAGCCTCTCACCCCACGACAAGCTCTCCCTGCCGGGCTTCATCAGCCAGAGGGACAAGCAGCAGCGTCTCTCCTACAGCGCCTTCACTAACCAGATGTACAGCGCCTCCACCGACCTCAGCTCCTCCCCGGTGGCCGACGGGCCGCCGCTGCCACCCAGGAACCAGGGCAAAGGTCAGACCTAGCTGCTCCAAGCGGCTTTGAGCCTGCATCTGTTTTCCGACCGCATTCAGTTTTATCAGGCTCTAACTCGTATAAATTCAGGAGGTCATATTCTGCTAATATCTCCTTTTGCAAATGTCAGCCTGTGATGCAAATGGTCTAAAGGTTGTGTGCATGCTCTGCAGTGGCTGATAACTGTGGAGGAAAGATGGCCTGTGGTATTGACTTTATTATGTCTGTTAATGTTTGATAATTTGCAGTCAGGATAAGGTTTGTGGGAATGCTTTGTAATGACTTTAATGGAAAGTTCCTTCTTTGTGCTGTCAGTCAGTTTCCACACCCTGCAGTGGTATGCAATTTGTCAGCACAGAGCTCAGAGTGCGGGAAGCGGGTGTCATTAAGATTGCTTACACTGTAAACGTTCAGGAAAACACGGCTGTAGCAGAGGGCAAGGTGGCAAAGGAGGATACACACTTACTTAATCGTTAGCCTGGGCGCAGTATCCACAGAGTATACTGTGGGCGTGCTGTCTCTGCAATATTGGAATTAAAAATAACACTCCTCCCCCTGTGGACCTGTGCTAGCTTTCTCAGAAAACACTGCATAAGCTTAACACTGCCAGCATCCATCTTAACAGTCATTTAATCCATCGCATAGCATTCGAATCTTATTTTTCCTAAAGCAAAGGGGTGTGAAATTTCACTTGTTTCCATTTCAAATGAACCTGTTTCTGGTGACCCTTGGCTAAGCCTGCTTTCCACAGTAGCACAACAAGCGGAGAGAAATTAATACATGAGAGATGTGAGACTTGGGATCAAAAGTTGATATTTTTTTCATACTACGGATGCTAAATTTCACACACAAGTGGATTACAGCAGGCCTTGCTTTTCCAGCCAACATCAGTTGAGCGATGCGCATCTTAACAGGAATTATGCACATGTTCAGGTCCCTACAGTCATCAGTTTCCTTAAAAATGAAATAAATTAAAGGAAAGGGAGTTAAGTTTTTCTAACGTCTTGTTTTTCAAAGGGCCATTTTAAAACCTCATCATCTGGAAAACTACTTGAACTATGACCTCCATATTTTTTTTAGATATATAAATATTTGGAAATCTAATCTCTGACAGTAGAGCTGGAGACCAGAGTTTTCTCTCAATTTCTCAGTATGACTTTTTGAAGTACTCAAAAGTCATTCACCCACAGAGCTCAGCAAGATTTTAGAGGATGTAATGTGATGCCTCTCTCCCATACAGCAGTCACAATCTTTGGCTGACATATATAACTATGAGCATATCACAGATCTATACATTTTAGGAAGTTCAAGCAGTGCCTGTTATTGGTTTAGTAGCTGGGGATGCCTGGCAGGAAGATTGTATGCTAATGTTACCCTTAAAGCTAATGCAGCTTTATATTAAGTATGTTTGCTCCCTTTGCTTGAGGTACAGATGAGCGTATTAAGCCATACCAACACAATTTTTTCCATTCATATTCATTTTGACCTTTTTTTCCCTCACATTTTTATCTTTGGAAAAGTGACGACAAATCCTCGTAGGTACCAAGTATCTTCCTCGCTCTCCCTCTTTCCCTCCGCGATCTGATATTTCTGTCGGTGTTGTCCCCAAAACATCATAATCCAAACTGACCGGTCATGCTTTTGTAATGTCAGAGATTTACAGCTGAGAAGAAGTTCCTGCACATGGGGGAAATGTTGTCTTTGAAACCATAATCTTTGCTTAAACCCAGCAGAACTGTGTCCACTATGTCTAACAATCCAAAAAAGAATAATTCCACGTTTACTTTTGGTCTCCCATTTGGTCACAAATCCCAGTGTCACGGGTGAAAGTCCACCATAACCTTATCTATAATTAAGCTATATCGCTTCAGCCACGTTGTAGTATTTTTTTATCCTTGAGCGTCTCAACATGATTGGTCGGTTGGTCCAGTGTTTATGATGCTTAAGGAACAACGCCAGCGGCTGTGTCAGAGACGTCTTTCCATGTGAACTGTGCTTTAATTTTTTTTAGTTACTGCCCCACTAAATGCCCCTGAAGAATGAGCATTAATATTTATCACAGGTTCAGCTACCCGTAAATAACCACAACGGCACTGGAAACAAGTCATTTTATGCAAAAATAAGATTAAGAGGGAAAACGTCACAGATGCTTTGAGAATATCACGCTAACCCTTCATTGGCGGCGCTCTCTCTTTCTCCCTCTCTCTCTCTCAGTGGGTGCTGAAGAGCTGGCTCCCCAGGGGCCGGCTTCACACCGTTTCTCCTCTTTTTTTTCTTTTTCTTTTTTTTCTTTTTGCTTTGCTTGCCACTGATAAGATTTCATCTTGTTATTTTACAGTGTGTGGGAGCAGCTCTTTTATAAGACTGACATACTGTAGATTCTCTCCCACACTCCTCATCTCGCTCTGTTTTCTTTCTCTTTTTTGTTTCTCTATTCTTTCAGCTCCACACTTGGCATTCCTTGGCTCTCATTCGCACTACGCCACACTGGCTGGCACTCGACCATACATCAGTGAATATCCTGGTTTTATGTTCTCCCTCCTTACTCGGCTGTGTGCCCCACATACAGTTATCCCTCAGTTGTTTCTTCCTTTTACAGCTCACTTTTACGGGGTGGTGGCATTTATTTAAGTGAATAACAGCACCATGTAGGCAAGCTTTTAATTATTTCTTGCCTACGTGATTTTTTAAAATGTTATTTTCCCACCATCCATGGGCTGTAAACTCCTAACCACAGCTGATTCCTCTCTGGCTGAGCTCTCTATTAGCTGCTTTCACCCTACTCTTCTTTGTATTGGTGACCAGTGACCGCTTTGGAGTCCCGGTAAAGGCAGGCGTATTTAAAAAATCCACGTCCAGACACTCGTGTATTTATATGTTCAAACAGTATTGTTTTACTTGCATTAACTTGTCTCCTCCTCATTATCCTCTCCTTTACCTGTTTTTTTATTTTTTTAATTGTTTATCTTTTTGGTGGGCTTCATGACCTCATGTGTCTTATGTATCGCTCCTCCAGCTCCTCCCCCATCCGGCCCTCCCTCTTCACTCACACCAGGAGGCAGCTCCACCCTGTCCAAGAAGAGACCACCGCCCCCCCCTCCTGGACACAAACGCACCCTGTCCGACCCACCAAGCCCACTCTCTCACAGTCCACACAGTAAAGGGGGCGTAACCGGGGGTGAGATGCAAGCACATGTTCTGTAACAGTAGGGTTGGTTTCACTCAGGCGCGTGACTCCAGTCTGAAGATAGAAGACGATTCTCCAGAGAAGTTTTTTCTTTTTTTTTAAGTTTATTTAAATTACGAGAAAGTGAAAAACCAAATGTTAACTGTACGCCCACTTCTAGGTTTTTCCAGAGCCTTTTGAGTTTATACGCTCTTAGCCAGAGATTCGTAGGTCATGTGTCGACCTGAGGTAGACTCCATTGAATAATTACCACCTTGAAATGTGTTTTTAAAGCTTATATGTGGACGTAGTTTGTGGAACTACATAAACAAAAGCCAAAATCCTAAAAACATCTGGTAAAAAAAACTGTTTCTTTCATTTTTGTCTCCTATGCACTTTGAAGAGTCATCAACAGTTCCTCTACACATCCTATACATATGTGTAAACCCGCATTTGTCGAGTAATTTGTAGTTAATGTCTGTGAGTGGATGTCCAGTCCAATCCAACTTTATTTATCAAGCACTTTTAAAACAACGGCATAGTGCTTTCAGTTTAAAAGACCCCAATGGAATATGAAACACTTTAAAAAAAAAAAAAAGATAAAGGAAATACCAATAAAACATAAAAAGTAATAGAAATAAAAGAATTCAAGTAAAATTTATTTTTATAGCACTAAATCACAACAGCAGCAATGTCAAGGCTCTTTATGGTATAAATATTATAGCAAAGACAACAACCCCAATAATCAAATGACCCCTTTTAAGCAAGCACTTTGCGACAGCGGGAAGGAAAAACTCTCTTTTAACAGAAAGAAGCCTCCAGCAGAAACAGCCTTAGAGAGGCCATCTGTCACAACAGGCTGGGGGGGGTGGGAGAGCCAGTTTTTTGTGGGTGCAAGCACTGATCCACAAAAACTAACATTACAATGCAACTATGCTTCAAGCACTTAGACTACTTAGACTCGGTGTCTCCTACGGAAGAGGATTAGGGCCACTGGAGAATAAAAAAAAAGTGGGCAAGTTGTTGTTCTTTTGTTGTTGTTTTTCCTTTTCCAGAATTCTGGGAAAAAAAGTCAGAATTCTGACTGTAATGTCAGAATTCTGACTTTTTTCAGAATTCTGAGAAAAAAGTCAGAATTCTGATTTTAATCTCAGAATTCTGGAAAAGGAAATCAAAAAACAACAAGCCCACTTTTATTTTTTTCTCCAGTGGCCCTAATCCTCTTCCGTAGTCTCCAGCTGTTCGAGTTCGCATCAAAGTATAATCGCGTCTTTAGCCTCTGGCGGGACGTTTTTCAGTCTTCTGGTGTAGCCATATGTTACCCAGGCCAAGCTGTTGTTTACAGTAGCAGATACATTTTAAAAAGCTAACAAAAGCCAGATTTTGGTGGAGTGTAATCGATGATTTTGAAATGTATTCCAACAAATATGTTCAACCAAAGATCGTTAAATCCTGATTGGCCAACAGCATTTGGACTACAAATTGACTACAAATGGTACCAGAAATCTGTTCCTTTAGCTACAGTCTGAATATTATCTTTAAAGTGCATATCGAGACAAATATGCTTATACGGCTGTGGATTTGATTTAAAAAACATTCAAACTTTTCCCTAAAGATATGACGACATGTACATTTTTACTGTTTTTGGGGCTATGTCCCCATGTCTCTCACACTCACACTCTCTAAAACCCAACCACTAATAAAAGGATGGTATTTAGTTGCACAACAACCCCAGTTTCCAAATAACAAGGGGCTCATGGAAAGCTCAGCCAGATGACGCCTCCCTCGTTTTTTTGTTGTTGTTGTTTTTAACCATCACAGCATGTTGATTTATTTCCATATTTATATCAAATTAATCTCTTGGCCAGCGCTCCAATATGGTGTTAAATAATCTCGTATTGCCATCATCGATGTTAATTTTTAGGAAGCGACTCCACCCCTCCTCCGGTCACTAAGATGTCTCCTGTTTCCAACAAGTTTGAAGGCATTCCTCAACAGCAAAGGTATCAGACAAAAACTCGATGTGGCTGTTGAAGCCTTTTTGTTGTGAAATATATTTTGTTTTTTCAAATATAGCTTTTTCACTTCACTGAATTTCTTTTCTAGCTCTACTTCAAGCAACACAAAGTCTACACTTGGTCCAAGGGTTCTTCCCAAACTACCTCAAAAAGGTACAGACTTTTGTACATTTTGTGTTTTTGGTGCAAGGAGTTGAATCAAAGAAGATATTAATGAGTTATTACCTCTACAGTGGCATTGCGTAAGATTGACACCATACACCATCCGTCTGTGGATAAGCCTAGCCTTCCTCCAGAGGTCTTCCAGAAGTCTCCTCCGCCAACTGAAACCCCACAGAAGGTTCCTCTGGTGGAGAGGCCTCAGCTGGGAGATCTTCCCCCAAAACCGCAGGTGTCTGAACTCCCCCCTAAACCTGGAGACCTTCCTCCGAAGCCACACCTCTCTGACCTCCCTCCCAAACCTCAGCTGGGTGACCTACCGCCCAAACCCCAGCTCAAAGACCTCCCTCCCAAGCCTCATCTTGCAGATATTCCCCCGAAACCTGGGTCAGTCGAGTCTGCTCCCAGACCGCCCCACGGAGAGCCGACACCAAGGCCTCAAATACAGCCTCCACCTCCACCTCAAACTCATCCTCAACCTCAACCGCACCCGCAGCCTCAAGACTCGCCGTCACCTAATCAGCAGGCAAATATAGGGACCCCATCTCAACAGTCTGCTGAAGACACCAACGGGACCCCTGCAGGAACCCAAGAGACACCTGTGCCCCTCCCAAGGAAGATCACAACGGTATGGACTCGCATATTCTTTCAAAGGGTTCCTCAAATACAGTGCTTTCATTGTTTTCAGGTCTATTTTTATTAAAATAACTCTGTAAGCGTACAGATTTTTAAGTTTTCATATATTTACTCATATATAATATTTCAGCTATTGTGTATATAGATGTTAAAGCCCCTCCAGCATACAGTTTCTTAATGCAAAGAGATCAACACACTACAAAGTCCTGCATTCCTAAATGCCTGCAAGTTTACAGTATATCCGGTAAACTTGGCATTGTTTTTGTCACAGTATAATCCAGACTGGATCTTATGTCTTTTTTTTTTCTTCCCCAGATTGAAAAGTACAAATATTACAAAGCTACCTCAAGATCCTGAATGTTTTGGCCTCTGTGTCTGAGATCATTTGTAGTTTTACAGTATAAATGGGTTGACTCTCATTGCCTCTGAATGAAGCTGCTTTTTTTTAATAAACTCAGTGAAAACACTGTTGGTAAAACCCAAGAATACACATTGGCTCTGTCACTTCCTCTTTTTTGGTGTGAAATTTGTTGATAAAAAGCATATTTGAGGTTAGGTGCGTAGGCGTTTGATACAGTGCGCCAGATATGGACATGGACTTAATTAACAACACCTACATTTACATATGCTAAGATATCTATTAGAGTTGGCATGAATATGAGATAAAATGTACAGGTAGCTGTGGTGTATTTTCCACTAAATCAGCTGAAGTGCACTTTACAAGTACGAACCCTGCCAATGCACGACTATCCAATATCAAAGAAACGCCACTTGACACCTACTCTACATGCTTTTGTAAACCTGTCTTCAAAGGTTTGTTTAGATCTTGCCAGATGCTCGGGAGACATTTCAGTCTTACAACAAACACATGGTTACTCTTAAATAAAATCTGTTTTATTGTGTCAGATGTGTTATAACATCTCAGTTATTATTAATAAATGGAGCAAACACACCTCACTACCTCTCGTCATATTCCAGCGACGCCATCCCAATTTGTGGAGAGCGATCACCTTGGGTCAGCACTGTCCCTGTGACCATTAAAGTTAAAGTAAATTTAAATACAGCTTCAAAATAGCTTCCCAGATACGAACCTAGAAGACTGACTTTTTATTTCATCATCACTCCCCAGGGAGGGAGTGATGAGATCGAAGCCTAGATGGCAAACTAAATGTGTTATGGTGCTGTTATGAATCATATAAAGCCAGATTGGTCTGACTGAACTGGTTTTGTTTGTTTCTGTCCAGGGGAAGAACAAAGCCCGGCGGGTGAAGACGATCTACGACTGCCAGGCTGACAACGATGACGAACTGACATTTGTCGAAGGAGAGGTGATTATAGTAACCGGGGAAGAGGACCAGGAGTGGTGGGTGAGTGTGACCTAAGTATCTCTAGTACTTTTTGAACATCTCGCAGTTTAAACTAGTAAAAAGAAAAACTAGTGCTGTTAGCGTTAACGCAAACCGATCCACGTTAACGCAAACCGATCCACGTTAACGCGTCAAAACTGGCAAATCCCCGTTAATGAGTTAACGCAGATTAATCCGTGTGAGGGGTTACTCAGTGTTAATGCAACTTAAACGCTTTAACGCCGTCATCACGACTAACGCGATTAACAATTAACCCATATGAAGCGCAGACTGACTCAAAATACCTGAAATGTCTCTGTCAACGCATTTCGGGCAGTTTGTCCAAAGTCTTGTTCAGTTCATTTTTATTTCAAACATGTGCATTCACAATCATTACAAAATAAAATTCCATTCTTTTGTTTGAAAAGGAGTAGGCAGAAGTATACACTTATTAGTCCCTACCCCCTCAAATTTTACCTCTCACTGATTTAATTTTCTTTTAGCCTTAAATTAAACAAACAACATATAAAGTAAAAGTAAAACAAAACAAATAAACAAGCCCCACCACAATATGGCTACTTTCATCTAAATAAGGACTGATGTGGGAATGTTTGCAGATTCACAAATTCTAAGATAAACAATGAAAACACTACTACGAACAACATTACCACCCTGGATTAACCCGGTTTTCTTCATTCTTATATATGTTAAAAATATGTTTTTTATATTTCATTTTAAACTGGTTTATGTTGTTACTTTCTTTCATTTCTTCTGATAGACTATTCCATAATTTAACTCCTGCTATGGAGATAGACATACTTTATAAAGTTGTTCTAACACTTTGAATTTTTAAATTCCATTTCCCTCTAAAGTTATACCCACCTTCTCTTTCTATAAACAATTTACAGATTTCTTTTGGAAGCATTTTGTTTCTTGCTTTATATATTAT
This sequence comes from Pelvicachromis taeniatus, assembly GCA_015108175.1. NCBI lineage: Eukaryota > Metazoa > Chordata > Actinopteri > Cichliformes > Cichlidae > Pelvicachromis > Pelvicachromis taeniatus. The sequence goes on along the minus strand of VURO01046411.1, from coordinate 27,928 downwards.
TTGCGCTGTTTTAAACTCCACCAAGTCTTGGAATTTAATAGCTTGCATTTTGAAAAATAGTCCATTTAACTGAATTGAAAGGTCCTTACATAACCCACTGTGGCACTCATTACAAACAATCTATACCTATATCTGTACCTGTATGGAAGATCTGATTAGCAATGAATTAACAGTGCGACACTGATATCAGTTACAGGATGTAACAGCCTCTATCAGCAGCCAACTCTGCGCAAAAGTGGAGTATTTTTTCTCTTCTGCAGTCTTTTTTGGTCCGTTCCTCCCTCCTGCTCTCTCTTGCTCCCCTCCCACGCTTTGTGTCCACTCCACTCTCTCAGAAATACGCAGCCCCTCTCGTACGTGTGCTTGTGTTTGTGTACCCCTGTGCGTGCGTTTATGAGTCATGTGAGGATTCAGGTGAGATGAGTGCTTGTCTAGTCTGCACTCAGAATTGATCAGTTGTCAGTTGTGCAGTAAAGCCTGCCATTTGTTATATGGTATATGTACAACTATCTTTTGAGAGACAGTTATGAAGTCATTGGTTTCTTCTTATTGCTATTTGGCCTCTAGCAGAGGTCTGCCACAGTCCATAGTTTGCATGGACTCGATTCCCGGCAAACACTACTCACCAAACTGGAGTGAAACTTGAGAACGTGCAAAAAGTCGGCATCTTTCATGCTGACTACAGCAGTCACCTGGTGACCAGCGCAATCGCATGGAAGTTTTTGGTGCAGCCCCCAGCAGCCTCCAGCATTGAATTCACCAGCCGTACATTTTTCCCAGCAACCACAGGTATCATCCCATTCCATGTGATCCTCCGACTATGTGCGAAAAGAGCACAGCACTTCAGAACAGATGTCTACGTTCTTCGTTTATACTACCTATGGCTGCTGCAAGGCTAGCTTCAAATGTATCGCTCTGACATGTATTTCCCAAAATGTCAAATTATTCCCAACAGTAATTAACCCCGGAGTGAGATGTGCACCGTCTTGACATTTTGGCGCATTACAGCAAATGTATTAGTACAAGAGGCTATACTACCGGGGCATTAATATTGAGCAACACTAAGACATAACTGGTTTTTAATGATTTTTCCCTTCAGAAAATTGATATTTAGGAGACTGGAACAAAATGAATCAATCATCACGCTGAACATCTAAAAGCCTCAGGCGTAAATGTAAAACGCCGGCTGATTTCGACGACGTTATATATTTATTTTTATCTTCAGTGCGTCATTGTTATTCGAGAGGAAGGACGAGTAAAAAGGTTGTGGTTTTTAAAAAAAAAGAGGCTAGATTGAGAGTGGAGTGTGAGAGAGACGGGGCTAGATACACAATCGGTGAGTCGGTGAGGTGTGCGTGCACACGTGTGTCCTTTTGTGAGTATCAGGAAAACACCAGGTGCAATATTACACGACAATGTGTGTGTGTGTGTGTCTTACCAATATTAGACACAGAGGGCTAGAGCGATGGCTAGTTCCTGGCTGAGATCAGGTTTCAGCAGCATCCTCTAGAGACAACACTGGGATTGGATGCTTTCCTCCATCTAACTCTATCACTCACCATCTCCTTCATCCCTGTTTTCACTCTCTACCTGTTCTTCTTTTTCACATTTATTTGTCTGCTCCATCTATTTGCCACTCTCTCCCTCTTTCCATTCCTCTCAGCCTCCTTCTCTTATTTCCTCTCTGGCAGCGTCTCTGTTTGACTGCTTTCGTTTTTATTTATCGGTTTTATTTTTGCCCCACTTATTCGTTGTCTCCTTGTTTTTTTCTTTCACTTATTCTCTTCCCTGATCTATATTACTCCCGTCGTCACAATAGAATATTTGCCCGTGTTTGAACAAAATAACACTGTCATTAAATAGTCAGTTAAATATGAGTGATGATGCCTGGTGGAAATGTTAACCCATGATGTCGTTCCTCACAAAGTATTTGAGTCTTAGCCTGGAATTAAATATAACATTTAGGTTTTAGACATCTACTGTCTACAGTAGCAAAGTCACTGTATAAGCTGCATCAAATATTTCACTGGAAATGTTAGACGTCAAGAAACGGAACAATATTCCCGACAGGAAAAGATTGAGTGGAGCTTGGAAAGAATGGAGAACACAGACATCTGTCATTACAAGTCATTTCCTCCATCCTCCTACCACCACTGCTGCTGATGTGGATTTACTGCCTGCAGGTAATGCTGAGAGAGAGAGAGAGCGAGAGAGAGCGAGCGAGCGAGCGAGTGGGGGTGTCTGCTGTTTCAACCTGTTACGTTTACAAGAATCTGCCAAATTTAGAGATACATGGCACAGTCAGCTTCCAGTTTCACTAATGAGCCAGATTTCAAGCCATTAAACTAGTCCAGCAGTTTCATTAAAATACTGTAAAAGGCGCCTAAAGCACCAGCAGTTTAAAGGCTGAGTTCAATGACTGCAGTCAACAGAGGTGAGACTTAGCAGACAGCTACAGCACGTCTGTCACCAAAGCAACCATGCCCCTAACTGTAAACGCTGTAAACGCCATAGTTGTAATAAAGGGAGAAACTACCCGTGGATCCCCAAATTGTAAACATGCTTTTTTAGTGTTTTATTGTCATTTTAACATGGGTGTCTATGGGGATTGACTTGCCATCACAGTCAGCCTCAAGTGGCCATTAGAGGAACTGCAGTGTTTGGCACATTTTGTTTTTTTAGCTCTGGAGTTTGGTAGATGCAACGCAATCATAACTGCTTATGTTTTATCATGCCGCTACTCTTGTTGCTTTAGGTATATTACTGAAGCTGATAGCAAAGGACAACTATGGAAAAGCTCATCAGTGAATATTTTAATGTTACATTTGGTATTGTCATTTTGCACTTCAAAGACAAACAAACGAAAAACATTTTGAAAGGTTTATCTTCTTCAGAGTGTTTTGGTTGTTACAAATAAGTAGATGATAAATGTGATTGTGTGTTGGGACTCATTTCGATGCCATGGGATCAAAATGTCGCTGCTTTAATTTGCATAAACCACAGCAGCACAGTTCAGACTCGTATTGTGCTTTTCTACACTAAATGCTCAAAGTGATTTTTTATCACTTAGTGATCCCAAGTTTTCAAACATGTGAATTTTTTTTCCAACTAATCCCTGAAAAAGCCAAATATAAGTCAAAAATCACGATTTTACTGATTTACAAAAATGCTTAAAAATAACAAATGTTTTTTTTTTTTCTGGGAACAACAAGAATGCTACAAATTAATCATACAATTATACTACCAAAAGTAAACCAAAAAATTAGTCTCTGACAAACAGCCTGTCATTGAATGAAACCAAACATCATCTTTCATGCCAGCTATTTCTTCCTTTCTACGATACACCTTTTCCACTGTGCTGTCTCTTTCCATCTCCAACTACTTTGAATGGGACTGGATGAATAGCCAACTGTGTAAATATGTCTCTGTTTATCTGGTAAAGCTCTGCTTTAGACAGCCTTAAACGCCACACAGTGTAAATAATGGAAAGACTCCGCCATTATATTGCCATGTGCTTTACTGATACCTTACACTGTGGGGTTTGAGTCAGAAAAGATCAAGAACTCTGCTGCATTCTCGCTCTCGTCCTTTTGCTGCTCTCTGTTTCTGTCTCCTGCTGTCCTCCACCTCAGCTGAAACAGTTAATCTGTCGCCCCTCACAGGAGCCGTCACTCTCTCTGTCTTTGTTGTCCGGTCGTGTCCAAATATGGCTGTTGTGGATAAAACCATCAATTCTATCCCATTTACTCTAAACCAGCAGTCATGTGTAATGGTGCTTGTGATGTATATTAAAAAATCAATAAATCACAGTCAAATTTATTGCGATCCCTTGATAATGTTACTCTAAACTACCGTAATTTCTGGACTATAAGCCGCTACTTTTTGCACAAACTTTGAACCCTGCGGCTTATTGTCCAGTGCGGCTTTTCTAAGGTCTTTTCATGATTTTTGTGACATCGTAAGAGGATTTGTTTTGGTTTGTTCCACCCTTTTGCCTGGCGGAAAGGCATGTGATCATGTCCGTCCAAAGTAGTGTCGTACGATTTAGCGCGAAAAAGAGACTAGATTAGCAAGCTGGCCCTGTACCCATATCTGCAGCAGGTCTCCAAGGTGAACAGCCTC
>VURO01046411.1:0-19098 GCA_015108175.1 Pelvicachromis taeniatus | reverse complement strand
CCCTAATATGGCCACTTATAGCTTCATAGGCAGAGCAGAAGAAAGATTTAAGTTTCCAGTCCAGAAAAAAGAAACATGTTTGGGAATGCTGTATGTCACTTTTAAGAAACCCTCTTAGAATCTGTTTGATCACACGTTTTATATCAGCAGCTAAAGGCGCAGATCCTGTATTTTACTGGTAACCAGTCTGTATAACTCTTGAGTTACACCTTTGATTTAACCTTTAATGACTCTCATCAGCACGTGACAGAATAGATTGCTAAAGATGGATGAGCTTACTGGTCCTTTAAATGGCCAGAAGGGGACACCTACTCTGGTTGCAGAAAAAAGTTGTGTACAGGGTTGACTACTCGCTGAATTTAGAGTTCAAACTGAAGTACTGACAATAGTTAAAATGCTGTGCAGAAATATTTCTCTCTGTTTTGGTCTGCTGTCCACTTCTTTCCTGATCAGCTTTTGTAAAATCTCCTACAGTCACTATAGGGTTTCTTCTTTGCTGGTTTTCTGTAGTTGGCTAGCTTGTACGCTCTCCACACATGTCATGTCATGGTCCCTAGGTTTTAAGCTTTTGCGAGTTTAAGTTTCTTTTCAGTTGTGAGAAATTTTTGCGCTTTATGTTTTGTTTCTTGCATCTTTAGGGTATCTGGTTGGGTATGATCATTTGTATATTCCATTGTTTGTCGAGTCTTCAGTTCTTGTTATTTTTAGTTACTGTAGTGTTTATTGTAATCCTTTCAGTTTACCCTGCCTCCCTGATGTTCCCTGTGTATTGTCAAGTCTTCATCACTGATGTTCTCTTGTTTAGTCCGTCATGTTTTATTATAGTAGTATAATGTCTCGTGTACGTAGTATTTAGTTTTGCTTCCTCTGTCTAGTTTTCTTGATTAGTTACAGCTGTGTTTCCTGGTGTTTCCTATCTCTGTAATTACCTTGTGTGTGTTTGTAGCCCTTGTCTTTTTGTATGGTGCATTCCAGATCAAGTCGCAAGTTAGAATTTCTGAGTTCCCAGTTGGGTTTTTCATTTTCAGCACCCCCTCAACTCGGATTTCCAAAAGCCAGAGCAGTGCCACCAACCCCAAGTGATCAACCAAAGACGGCTGCATTGAACATAAATGGCAGTAATCTGCCCGCTACTGTTGCGTATGTGTGACTTGCTAAATGAGCCATACGCACAGCACTGACCAGGTTCTATCCATGAATGTGCTGCACTGCTGTTTTTAAGCGCAAATACAAGTATTACCATATATCTTCTAGTAGTGGCCTGTCTTTTATTGACGCCTGTTTCTAATAAACGCCGGGTTTGAAAACATGTCATGACAAATAGTAGCCGGTCTCCTTTAAGCGCCGGTCTGTAGTAAACGCCGATCTCCAATAACCTCTGCCTTTTCCATATGCTACTACTTTTTTTGTACCATCTGGGCTACCGCCCTCCTGCAGTAAATCATACGGCAAATACCTTTTCGTGTCAAAAATGCTTTGTCATGGGATGCTATCGAGGAAGGAAGAAAGTCAAAACGTCCATTCCGTCTGAGAAGGGAATAAGAGTTGGTCTCCAACAACTACTGGTCTCTTTTAAATGCCGGGCCTGCTGAATAATTTTTTGAATAAAAGCCAGGGCTACTCTTAGAAGATATACGGTACGCTGACTTGCTAGCAATGCACAAATGGCTCAACCTTGCTAAGTGTTTGTGTTTTTTAGAATTTACAGCTGAACATCTCGATTTTTGTGGAAACAAGCTAAAACACTGACTTATCATGTCGAAGACATGGTTTGTATTTTTCTCTTTTCAGTTGTTGAGTTTGCAAACATGTAGCTTTCCCTGTTATATGGTTTCTTTTCACACGGAGAAAAATCCAAGTGAACTCCAAGCGAAGCGAAGTACTGGTGAACATGGAGAATAGTAGTCGCTGGCCTACACAGAGCTTTGAACATCTATATCCTTGCTGCATCCCAGAATAAAAAGCACGCATGGCTATGGGAAGTTTTTAGCTCAATTCAGTTTTAGTTTTATTTGTCATATGCAAGTTAGCACAGGGTCAACATTGCAATGAAATGTACTTGACGAGCAGAAGACAGTCACTCAGCAGAATAAATAGAAAAGAGCAAACATTTAACATTTAGGCGCTGGAGCCTATCCCAGCTGTCTTGGGGCGAGAGGCGGGGTACCGAGTGTGTTGTGTGTGTTTGAGTGTTGTGTTTAAGTGTTGTGGTTGAGGTGTCGTACGGCTTGATGGTATAGGCTGTTTTTAAGTCAGACTCCTGTACCGTCTGCCAGATGGTAACAGGGAGAAGAGCTTATGTGCTGGATGGCTGTGGTCCTTAATGATGCTGTGTGCTTTGCAGTGGCATCGTTGTAGGTAAATGTCCTGAATGAAAGGAAGCCTCGTGCCAGTTATGCGCTCTGCTGCCTTCACCACCCTCTGTAGAGATTTGCGGCTGTTAGCAGAGCAGCTTCCATACCAAACTGTATGGAAGCTGCAAGTTCGTCAGCAAGTTCTCAATTGCACACCTGTAGAAGTTTGAGGTGATTTTAGCGTTTATGCCAAACTTCCTCAGCCTCCTCAGGAAGTAGAGTCGCTGACATTCTTTCCTGATAGCAGTGTCTGTGTGAAGGGTCCAGGAGAAGTCCTCGGTGATGGTGACTCCAAGGAATTTGAAGCTGCTGACCCTTTCGACCTTGACACTGTTTATATGGATGTGCTGGTGTTCCCTGACTGGTCGTTTCCTGTAGTCCACTATCATTTCTCTAGTTTTGGTAATGTTGAGAGACAGGTTGTTTTCCAGACACCGCTTGTACAGCGCTGTAACCTCCTCTCTATAGGCCGTCTCATCGTTGTCCGTGATGAGGCCTATGATGGTTGTGTCATCAGCAAACTTGATTATGATGTTGGACTCATGTTTTGCAACGCAGTCGTGTGTGAACAGGGAATATAGGAGGGGGCTAAGCACACAACCCTGAGGCGTTCCTGTGTTTAGGGTGAGTGATGAGGTGTGCATACCCACTCTCACCACCTGGGGCCTGTTTGTGAGGAAGTTTAGAATCCATCTGCTGATTGGTGTTCCCAGCCCAAGGTCGACGAGCTTCGAGGCAAGTTTTGAGAGGATGATGGTGTTAAATGCCGAGCTGTAGTCGATGAAGAGCATTCTTGCATATGTATTCCCTTTTTCCAGGTGAGTGAGGGTGTTGTGCGTTGCCAGGGCAATAGCATCCTCTGTGGCTCTGTTTGTCCGGTAGGAAAACTGAAGAAGGTCCAGTGTGTCAGGGAGGGAGGAGCAGATGTGACCTTTGAGCAGTCGTTCAAGGCACTTCATGATGACGGATGTCAGTGCAACAGGACGGTAGTCATTCAGACAGGAAACCACAGATTTTTTTGTGGTTTCCATCTGCACCTAAAGGATAACGGTCACTCTTTTGAAGATGCCATTGTTCACATTTTGGACCAAGAAGAAAGATGGTTTGAAAGAGGAGCGAAAGAGGCCATCTACATCCACTGCGAATGACCGTCATTGAACATAGCTGGTGGCTTATGATACCAACTGTCAGACTTCCTTCCCAGACGTTTCAACCCCCACTCACATCTTGTGTCAGGTGACCTCAATGGGCCGCATGATGAGAGTGAGACAAGTTCTTACAGTGGCTCCATCAGAAACCTCTGGAGGTAACAACTCATGCCTTTTATCACACCTCGGCTCATGTGATGACACCTTAGACCTGTGGCACCTCAAGAATTTTTTCATAGGAGTGACCATATGGGGGCCACTAAAAACAGAACAGTGCAGGGGTGCAGCGGAGGGGAGGGGATGACGATGGGAAATCGTCAGGGACATACAAAGTGACACAATACAAAACCTTTTAGTTTTAGAACTGAAGAAGCCGCTTCAAGATTCTTTAATTGTCACGTGCATAGTTATAAAAGTACAACACGCAGTGAAATGTGAAACATGTTCATGAAACTTAAAGAAGTTTAGTCGCTTTCTTTCAAGCTCCTTAGGCTACTATGACCTGGATAACTGAGAATCTACACAGACACTTTCTTCCACATGTTACTGAGTCAGTAGCAGAATAAGCTGCTTGCCAGTGACAGAGTCAATTTGGAAGGTTTTTCAAGTGTGCAACCCACATACTCAAAGCTGCTGCTCAACCTACAAATCAATTTTCCTTACAAATGTGGCAACATTTAAGGGGAAATAAACAGGCTTTCAAACAGTGCAAGATTTATTGCCATGAAGCATTATCACAACAAAGAAATAAACAACCAAACTACTTGTACCTTTTGTGCTAAGATAAAATATCAAGCATTGACACTGAGACACTTCATACTTAAAAAAGGATCTCACAGCAATGGCCTGGTAAAGATCCAATCCAGCCCACTGGATGGTTTTGGAAAATATGAAGGAATGCATAGATTTTGGGACTTTTAAGAGTATTTTCATTTAAGTTTTACAGCTTTTCCTACTGATAAATACCTCCCCCACGGCCATTTACACTACAACTAAGTAATTAAGTAATAGATTAACACTGAAATAACAGAAAAGTTCTTGCTTTTTACTGTCTATTATAAACATTTTGGTTACAAAAAAAGTACATTTTCATCAATGAACAATATCTAGGCCAGTGTGGGTAGTGACCTTCCAGAATCTTTTTTCCTGCGATTTCCACATTTATCATTTCGAAAAACTGAGATTTGCTGTTGAACTTGAACTTCTTCATCTTATATTAAGATATCTCAGCGATTAAATGTGTAGTTAAATGTCTTTACACCAACAGAAAGTGGAGTTTCAGTCATCCCTCCCACTCAAGGTCAGTGTGGGTTGTATGTATTTTACTTGTACTTTCTTCCTGTGCTAACTAAGATTTGTAGATGATGAACCTGTCGATGTCAACAATTTGTTTTTCAGTGAGTTTCTTATGCAGCGGTTAGCCAGCACAGAGGCATTATAAATTATGTTTAGCAAGTTAAAAAAATAAAAAGCAGTGCTCAGAATAGGACGGAGAAAAAAGAGCAGGATGAATATACTGCCAAGACCTAATAAAGTTCATAATAACAGTTCATAACAGGTAAAAAAAACAATAAACAAGCTTATACCCCAAGTCAAAGCTGCCATCTGCAGGAGCTCTGAGGGAGTAGTCCCGGGCTGAATCACATACTCGGGGCTGTACGGGTCTGTTTGTGTTTCACTTTCCCTGTAGTCTGTCTGGACTCCAACAGTGAAGTGGGTGGGTTGTCGCTCAGCACCAGATGTTATAAAGTCTTCTCTAAGGTGACACAAAATAAGACATACTTACTACTAGCAAAATGGCACAGCAGAAACAGCTGCACAACAAAGTAATGCAAAGACCTCACCTCTGCAAAGCATAAATCACACTTGGAGATATCGTCTGCCCAACGGGAAAGACAGGGCTAAAGAGAACAAAATAAAATACTATGTCATACACATAAGCTGGGCAGTATGGCAGTTATCTTTAGTTTGTTGAGTTAGGAAAAACAGAACAAACAATCGACTGGCTAATCAAACCGTTTAAGGTATTTGCAGAAATCTGCTCCGGTTACACGGCACTCCTTGCTTTTCTGCAATGTTTCAGCATTTGGATCATTAATCCTGTCAAGAAGATAATACATTTGTAATATATAAATATCTACATATTTTATTATTCATAATAAATAATAAACAGTAAGAATTTTACTTTATGTCTGTAATGAGAGAAAGACTACATCTTAAAATGAAACAGCTGAGCAATTAAAGCTTCTTATTAAAACTGTGCATGTGTTACCCAGCCAGCTGCTGCAGGGCCTCTCTGTGCTGTTCTGTGTGGCCTCGCCATCGAAGATCAATAAAGGCCGGCTGCGGGACTGCAGGGTCTATTTTAATAGTATAGCGTGGGTTGTCACTAAACATGGACGCAAACTCTGGTATTTTCCTCTGAGCAAAGAAGACAGAAAGAATGTTAAAGTGTGCATTTCACATTTAATTTTTAGATAAACAAAAGAGACACACAAAAAAACCCTGTATATTATATTCAAAAGGTGGAAGAAAATATACATTATTACAATACTGTAAACTCTGTATACTACAGATTTAAATTAAAATGAAAAGAAATTATATTATAATAATGAAAGCATTTAAAATCAACTGTATCTTTTATTTAAAATGTAATAAAAATTTAATTAAATATAGACACAACTTACTACTCGAGACATGGACGCAAAGGCCCTGAAACTGGCCTTGGTGTGGTCTGCCTCCGATGACAGTGTGTGAACCGGATCTGTGGAGGAACAGTTCAGGTGTTGGCAACGGAAGCAGCTAAGTTCTGCTATTAGCCGTGCTTCTTAGCTGTGCTAGTTAGTTTAAAGCTTACTCACCGTACAAGTAGTCATACGCCCGTTCACGTAAAGCAGCTGTACCAGCATTATTCTTCTTGGTAAACGTGTGAGTCACAGATGCGCACATTTTCTGTATTTAGTCTAACGTTTGACTATTTTTACAGCTAATTCTACATGCGGACGGACGCTTCAGCGACGTCTTTTTGACGCTGTAGCCATGGAGACGATAAACTGACCGTCCGGAAGTGGGAGGCTTAATCGCGAGCTTTCCCTCACCAGGGGGAAGCTGGAAGTAATTAATGAGCAACATACTTTTGGTTTTTATCAAAATGTGATAATATAATATTAATTTAACTCCACATGTCATCATTTAAGATTTAAAGGGCTTTTCTTCCTTCTTGATTTGATCTAGAAGAGGATTCAGGGTCTGCCTTTCCACTTAGTTGAAATCTACCCTGAGTATCTAGTCTTTTTTCTATCTCTAGAATAATAAATAATGAAAAAAATGTTAGATTATTATTTTAATTAGTAGAATTTGAAAGTTGAATAACTTTCAAAATTGCTACATTTAATTTTTGTACTTTTTTTCCAGCCTACAGTACCACAAAGGTCACAGCCTACATGACCCGCAATATAGCCTACATACAAAATATGCGGTATCTGCTAAAATGGTTATGCTTTAGGCTGCGGGCACATCACAGAAGTTAAACTCCTTTAAGTAGGTCAGCATTTTTTCCTAGTATCAGTTCATGTAAGACAGCAAAGACTTAAACATTTGGATGGGAATGTTTAAGAATCAACTTTATCAACTAATGCCAAATAAGTGTGCACATTAGGAATTTTATTTAAAAAGAAAGAATGCTACAAATGTGCAGTAATAATCAAAATATACAATAAAGAAAAAATACACATGAACAAATAGTACATCAAATCAATATACAGACAATACGGGACATAAAAGGATAGGAATCTGACCTGTTTTTATTTTTTTTAAAAAGTAAGACAAGCAAAGACTGTACAATTTAGGACAGCAGTCTTTAAGAATTAGTAGAAGGAAGGAGGAGGAAAAAAGTAGTTCCTAACAAAAGCCTAGTAACCTCATCAAAATATACAAGAAAAATAAATACGTATGGTATTAGGGTTACATCAATGTGAAAGGAATATAGAATATAACTGGTCATGAAATTTAACTGTTTTTATTCCATAATGGCAAAAAATGCAAGAATTCAAAAGTAAAGTGACAGCTTGTTACTTAGGACATTTTAACGTCTGCATGCACAAACGACCTCACATATGAGTCAGAGATGATTAAAGTTTCCATTTAGACTAGGGTGGAGTCTGACAGTGTGAACTCTAAAAAGGTGACCCTGCAATAAGTGGAAATAATATAGCTAAAATAAACCCAAAGAAAAACACCCTCCATGTTCTGGCAGATAAACAACATAGTTAATAGTTAGCTAATTTAATAGCTGTGTTTGTAGGAAGTAGTAGTCGCACACAAGAAAATGGAAAGACTTGAAGTGAGCTGAGCCCTATCTACATATACCGGATGACCAGAAAATAATTTCCATGCTGATGAAAATTCTCTTTATGACTACACAGTGACAGCAAATCAAAAAAGCTCTATGATAGCACACGTACTGTATGTCAGTGATCAAGAGGATTCGCTTCATGTAAAAATAAGAAAAATAAAATAAAATGCTGGAATCTGAAGCCTTTCTCTTTAAACATGATCGAGGCACTGGCACACTGACCTTCACTGAGGATTTTACTGGAGCAGGTATCAGCAGAACTCTTTACTTTGTGTCATTCTGAACTGAAAAATGTCATAAAAGCAACCAACAGCTTTTCAGCTGACCAGACTAAAAGCAGGGAGACTTCACACAAGCAAGCAGTACGTGTTGCCTCGCTGAGGTTTCATTATTAGGGTAGATACAAGGCTTCAGGCTCTCAGTGATGGCACAGCATGACATTATAAATAAGATTATTTTCTTCTGAACCCCTAAACCTTCCAGGCAGTTTTGGTTATACTGACGTAAACCTCTTAAACTGAAACCTCCGAAAATAAAAAAAATAACAAAAAAAAAAAAAAACTGAAGAAGAAAAAAACAAAACAAAAAGAATTACATGGAGCAGCCCAAAATTGTCTGATGACTTCTGTTTTTCTTCTTACCCTCTGAGTTATATTTTTAGGTAGCCAAAAAGCATGATTTTGACATCAACAGGAAGTCACTTATCAAAGGGAAGCAGTGTGTGCACCCATGCTTAGACACATGCACAGGCTGTGCTTCTTATCGTTAAAGCTCAAAACATGCGAGCTCTTGTTGGGTTTTTTTCTCCCCCTTTTTGGCATATGTGTGCAAAACTGCTGACCAAAGCAACAATAGTTGCTTTACAGAAGTTCAGAAGAACTAGTTCCTTTGTCCCATGTGTGCCAACTCATACTCAGCTGAATTTCTGTCTATACATGAAATAAACACTGTCTAATATTAGATTCAAGAAAAAAGGAGAACAACAGTTATTCATTTAAATGCCCCTCTGTTTTCAAGGTCCCAGCCCTGGATGATATTAGGAAAGGACGGATCATACTCTGGCTGGTTACGGTGTGTGATGTATGAGTTGAAACAAACCCGTTTTATTCACTGTTTTTGCATTTTTGTTTAACAGTTTTTACAGTTTGTCACTGTCAAGCTTAGAATACCCACAAGAAAAGGAAAAGCCGAGCTCATCTGCCCTATCTGAACTTAAATGGGACAGCTAATATCAAGATTTCTCATTGCACGATGTACTTGTGAACCACAAACTCCGCATAGGGCTTGGAGACCATAACCGCACACAAGCAGTATGATTGCACCATTTGTTTTCAGTTAATGTGTGCAATGTGCAAACTGGAGATGGAGTCAGTAATAACACCTGCACCCACATTAATGCTGCATGTAGGCAAGCATGCACAGCATGAGTCTTATACAGCAAAATGTTCTTACACAAGCAAACATGAGACCACAGCAGGACAAATATTTGTCCTACTCAGCAGAAATCATTTTTATCCTCAAATCTTTCGAAATACTGACTAAACTGAGCTGAAAGATTAGAGCAGCTATCTAATTTACGGAGAATGCTTCATTTACATCACAAGAAAGGCTAAATGTGAGTGTACCGTACAAAGTACAATTGTAAAACTCCAGTAAGCTCGTGATGAATCATCACCTGTGACTATGAATGTGGAGACGATTGCTAAAACAATTTCATAACCCTATTTTTTTCTAGCTGTTCACGCATACTACTTTACTACATACTACTTTAGAGAGCACGGTTATGTGACTGCCAAGAAAGGAAATGGGTGTCTTGACTTATCAAACGTCATCCTGTGTGGGAGAAAAAGGCAAGATGTCTCAGTGGAAAGCGGTTTGGAGAGCGGGGATGAGAAAGAAGAAGGGAGGGATTTGTTAGTCACACGACGTATATATCACTGTGTCACAAAGGACTTCAGGTTTGTCTGAAGTCTTTGTTGGAGGACATGTTTCACTTAAATCAGAGCTTGATGGGAATAGTAAGGGAAGTGAAATGGCAAGATAACAGAGGAGAAAGAAAATGCATCTTGGTTTGATGTTACTTTAGACAGTCGAGCACTAACGGTTTATGTCAGGCCATACTTCAGGTTTTACGGTGTGAGCAGCAAGTTTACCGAGGAACACTCGAAGACACGCAGCGATGACAGCGACTACGTGGATTTGTGTCTTGATCCTGTTCTTGTCTGAAACACGGAGCGTGGAATCAGGTTTGACATGTTAACGCGTTTTTCTTGCATTCGTTTTTTGAACGTTCAATACTTACATTTTCTTAAGAGTGCGCAACCTCCACAAATATGATACATTAATGACAAACTCCAGGTGGTTTCATGGGAGTTACACCAATGATTCAACAGAGACGCTTTTAAACCTTGAAAATGTAATTTTTTACCCTTTTTGTCCACGTCATTATGCTCTAGGTGACTTCATTGTAGTGTCAACATGCATAATAACAGAGGTAATTAGAGTCAAATTTGTGGATCATTACTAAGAATTGGGTGAGTTGTAAACTGTAAGTGGTTGTGGGCCTTTTGAGATTTCAGTGAGGTGGGTGTACTCTGATTCACAGTGTAGACAGTGTGTGGAAAGACTGTGAAAGTGGGCCAAAGGAGAAACAGGCAGGGGGAAAAAAGTGTTCCTTAACAGAAGTCAGCCCCGTCTTTTCTGAATGATCAAACTGCGTGGTGCCACCCTGTAACTGCAGTGGAAATCTCGATGTCGCATCTGGGTAACACTATGATGCAACTTTTTCTGCACTGTAATGGGGTCTCTGTTTTAGAGTTGTGGTTTTGTTCACTCACTTTGTGCGTGGTCTTGGTTTTACACCTGTCAGATGTAAACAACTCACTGAAAACATCCACTCTGAATTTTCCGTTTCATTTATACAAAATAGCGACTGTGTCTCAAGCGTCTGCGCAACATGGAAAATTGTGATTAACCTTTGTCGGCTTTATTAGGAGCTGAGCTTTAACAGTTCCATTTTATTGCCCCACAAAAGTGCAGTTTGTCTCACAGCTGTTTGTTGTTTAATCGTCCTGCATGGCCATTTAATTCATGTTACATCTTATCTAATTAAACTTCAATTAACAGACAACCATTACTTGCTGCTCTGCTGACTGAGCAATTTAGAATGAATATTTTGTTGCTACTTAATTACTGAAACAAATCACACTACTAACTTTTTCCTTAATCCACCTCCATCTCTCTCAGGAACTAATGAAAGCACCCCTGTGAACACCACTTCTCCTCCTATCTGTGGTAAAAGTCTTTCCCCCGTGTTTCTATACTGCTTCTGTTCACTATAGTAAAACATGAAGTTAGAAAGTGTGACTAGCAAAATGTGAAAATGTCAGTGCATTATGTTTAATTCCTTTTTCTACTGCTTATTGTGTTTGCACACTTTTCTTTACTTAAATTGTATTAAAGCAAAAGAAAAAGTCATGTAAAGCACTTCTATACTTTTTGAAAAAGAAAGGTGCTATTTATCAATCTTTGGCTGATTCATTACCGCTTTCGCTCTCTAGTCCCCCTTTGCCTTTTTTATTTATATAAATATATATATATTTTTCAAAATAGATTTTAGTAAAATATAAAATTATTTTCTTTTACTGCTAATTGGACAAAAACTCGCAAATTATTACAAAAAAATAAACAAAGTTATGATTTATTTTATAACTGTGTTTAATGCTGCAGCTTTATTCTTTACGTAAACATATTTGTTAAATACTTTATATTTCTTTCTTGTATACTAGCGCACCTGTTTGTGACAGTAAAAGCCCAAAATGATTCAATCTGAACAATATGTATGATGCATTCACCCTTCCTTTTTTTTCTTCCAGAACGCAGAGATGCACTTTTCAGGAATGGGAGGGATGTTAATCTGACGTGCAGCGATAAGATGTGGAATGAGACATTTTATGTTATCTGGACCATAGACTTGATTAGCAAGACCCATTGCAAGATTTCATTTAACAGCGATGGTCGAAACACAGACACCTGCAAGGATGGCAAGTCACTCCGAAACACATCCAGCGCTCAGCCATATCTACACATTCCAAAGTTCTCAGAAAATGATGTGGGGAACTACACGTGCGATTTTGCTTACAGAGCAGGATCTACCAATTGTAAAATCCACGTAAATATTATAGGTAAGACTTCTGCTTTCACATTATTCACACACCACACTTGGTACCTCCAGAATGTAAACAGTTGAAATATCAGCCTTCTACCATTCAGCTTATAGCTCATAAGGGAGTAAAATGGATATGTTGCTCTGCAAAGTCTTTTCAATGGCATGTTTTAAAAAAACTTTAATCCAATTCGCCTTTTTAGACACAAACACGCCCCCTCTTCCTCTAGAGCTGGGGTTTTAAACTCATTTAACATCACGGGCCACATACAGCCCACGTTGATCTGAAGTCATCTGAATCAGGAAAGTTCCTCTTTCTGTTGGAGTAAAGAATTTTAACTACACATTTAATCCCATTTAATCTAAGAAACAGAAGCGTGCTTTCAGCAGCATGTCATGATACATGCTAATGTTGCTACAGCAAATCAAAGACATCTGTCGCAAGTCTAAAATTACAGAAAAAGCTCAATTTCATCTGTGGACCCATTGTAAAAAAAAAACAAGCTTTCTACAGTAAATAGTGGGAAAAAAAACAGGAATTTTCGGTTTTTTAATTGTTATTGTTTACTTGTTACTTAATTACTTTGGTGTAGTATGAAATACAACAGGGGAGGTCTCTTATAAGTAGGAAACACTGTAAAACCTGAATGAAATAGTCCAAAATCTATCCAGTGGGCCAGATCGGAGTCCTTGCTTGGCCGATTCTGGCTCCCGGGCCTCATGTTTGACAACCCTGCTCTAGCTGGATCATTGACTTCATTGTTAACACTCTTCATTTAGCATGTTTAGATATTTGATTTGAAAAAAAAAAAAAAAAAAACAAAGAAAAATGACAATAGAGCACACCATGCTTTGCAAATCCCATTTTGTGATGTGGTTAAACTTCTAATAAGGCAAGCTTAAATGTTTTGTTGTTTCTTTTTTTTGGTCTCTCCCGATTTAGCTACTCCTGTAATGAAAGCCTGGTTAGAGCACAAAGACAACACAACGGTAGCAGTATGTTTGGCTGAAAATGGAAATCCTGCAGCCAACATCAGCTGGAGTCATGCACAAAATGTTTCTGTGAGACAATCTAGTGTGAAAAATGGACGTTTTACAGTAGAAAGTCATCTGGAGCTTCCCGAAGGCATGGATCCAAAAAACCTGAGCTGCATCATCAGTCACCAGAACTTGACCAAGATTCTGTATCCAAAATTTAAAGAAGTCAAAGGTCAGGTTTCTACAAACTGAGGTGCAAAAGTTACATGACCATATGCATTTAATATATCAGCAAACATTTCATTTGTCTCCCTGCAGATTATTATCTCTGGCTGTATATTACACTTGGGATAGTGATTGCATTTGTGGCAGGAGTCTTGCTTTTTGTAGTCATGAAGCTGAGGTAAAAAGTTTAATTTAACAGAAACTGATATAACTTGTTATAGCAAATAATAACTTTTGTTACCCGGGTTACTGAACGTGTTTGTGCAACTTTTGCCAGGCAACGCCAACAGACACATACCTCGTCCTCCAAATCCCCACCGGTAGGTAAACTTGTAAACCTGTATTTTATAGTTCTGGTTGTTGACTGCACTTTGTCATGTTTTGTTAAAGACACCTTCCTCTGTTCTGTCTGTTTTTTCTTTTCTTTTTTTCTATTTTTTTTTTGTAGATAGAAGATGTGGAGGAAGTGGAGCCCTATGCTAGCTATGTTCAACGTGTGAACTCTATCTATAACTGATCTGCAGATATGTTCACATTCACAAAAGAAAAAGAAAAAAGCCCGTGCACATGCATCACAGCCTAAATGCAACACGTCTTTGTGAGAAACTGAGGGCTGTGAAACTGAGAAAAGAGTGAAATAGTAAAGAGAGGGAAAGATCAAAGATTTTCTCTGAAAGAGGGACGTTTCTCTCTTCAGATGTATCCTAATAAACACTTGACTGATGGAACGGGGGATGTACCTGATGTCTGCCCACTACTCCATGTGGGTCTTAAGAAGAACATTAACTAAAAAAATGCACTGAACTGCTGAAATGAGAAGGCTCTTGAGCCGCATGCAGCATGTAAGACGACAGAACCACAGACTTTTGATAATGCTGATAAAATGGCTACAATTATGTACAAATACACTTATTTATACATATAGATAATCATCTCTTACATAGAATCATGCTGGAGTGGGTATGGTACAAACACCATGCAATGAAAACATGCATTTTAATCACCCATCTCTCTCAAGGTAATGTGGACAATGCCATGGGAACTATTTATGCTATGTATTAATGTGAGATGATATGATTCTTTGTATTAAAGTAACTTTGTAAATGCTGATTTCATTTTAGCTACATTCTTCAGACTTAGGAACAACAGTAGTAATGCTGCACAAGGACAACTCAGCAAGATACACCAAAAAGAGTCAAAACAGTTTTCTACATTTTAACTGTGATATTTGTCAAGGTGACTTTTGCAATTGTTGAGGGCATGCAGGAAAAATACAATCAATATTAACTGTCAACTGTTTCATACTGACTGTATAAAGATTCACCATAGTACTGTCAGAGTGACTAATACAGTTCAGAGAAAAGTGAAACTAGAAAAAGGGACGATTCTCCCCTCTACTGGTGAAAAATAGAATGAACGTCGCTGCAGGATTACATGACGCAAGGCGTCTGAATCATTTCAGTGATTGTAATCAATCTATCTCCCTGAGCTTGAAAGCCATTATTTGGTCTTTGGGAATAGTTTTCCAGGCTTGAAGCTCTTATTTGGAGGTTGGCTACCTTTTATTCTGTTCTCTGTCAAGAGGATCCCACACTGCTTCAATAATGTTGAGGTCCAGGCTATGGGGAGGCTAAGCCACGACTGATATTTTTCCATTGGCAGTGTGTTTGGGATCATTGTCATTCTGAAAAATGAAGCTGTTCCCAAGAGCTGCAGTGACTATAATTTGTCTTTCCATCATAATGACAACAAACATTAGCCTCACAAATATTTTCCTATCTTCACAGCCGGACTTATTTTGAACTCTTTCAGTGACTTAGTAGATTAACATGATTTCCTCTTAAAAGCAGAAGCAAATAACAAAACTGTTTTTCATTTTAAATTTAAAATATTATTTTTTCTTCTTCTTTCAGTTTTCAGACACACAGTGTATTCATACAGCAGAATAAAAACAGATAAGGTAAATAAAAGTACCCTTCCATAAAGTTAAATGTATAAATAATTCTGTTGATTAGACAGATTCATACAAAAAGGCACATTAAAACAATCTCTCAAAGAACTAACAAACAATTAAAACTTCTCAGTCTTTCAGTGTGTTTCGAGGATATTCTGGGACTGTGGAGTACTTCTTACATGCTGTAAAGTACTTCTGACTAAATAGTAAAATGTGTGGTCTGGATGTTTCTATCATTTTATAATGTGGTAATAGATCAAATTACATAAACAGTTTTCTCTGAGCTGTATTTTAGGTCTGGGCAGTACTAAATTTGAAAACTGAGGCTTTCTGAGGCAACTTAATATGGGGCGTTGTGAAACTGGTTAATGGTGGAGCAAAGAGATGGCATTGTTTCAACACCAACCACCAGCAACAGACTCTAGATAATGATCAAACCTTCCTGCACAGCACCATACAGCAGATGCATTCATATCAACAAATTTATCTTTCAAAAACCCCCAAACAGTTCTGTCATTGTTGTTGCACATGCATGCCAGGAAAAGATATAATAAGACTTCAAATACCAGGTCTGATTCGTTTTTCTTTCCCCTATAAATAAAGCGTTTGGTGAGAATATCTGAAAATGTGATGGACATTCTCAGATATTCATCTGTGGTGTGGCAACAGGTCAAAAAGTCTGCGTTTGCATTTCTTCAGGGAAACTTCTCTTTAAAGAGAAGTTGTTTTTCTTTGGCTGTCTTGGTTTGAATTTGTGCTAAAGCTGTGATGTTTATGGAATCTAGGGGCAAAACATAAATCACTTAATCACATACAGAGCTAAACCCGCCCCAAAACAAAATAAAACTTATGTTTGGAAAATTTTCAAATTCACATAAAAACATGACACATGGTGGCTTTAAGACTTCATTGATTGAGTTGTAACCATTAATTGCCTGCCACAAGCTTCTGTATTTCCTGATTTGGATGCATTGCTCTTCTCAGAGAGGTCCAGAATTGACAAAAGCTAATTGCCTTTGCAAATTTAAGTCCAGCTTTCTTCTGTATTTTCAAATCTTTTAGTACCAACGTCTTAAGGATTGTGTCGTCTCTCAAGGGTTGACGTTCAATGCGAGTTTGTCTTCTTGAGGAAGGAACATCACCACCATGTTCTGGTTAAAAAGTTTCCTCAAATGTGGAGAGAATCTTCTTTCTGGTTACTTTACGTGTTTCTACAATCCGCTGCTGTCGACTGTGAATCTTCTTGTTTTGGCAGTTTGGCCGTTGATTAAGCTACAAATATAAAAATAAAGTGACAATTTAAGTGCAAACAAGTTCTTGCACGCCTTTACCCGGCATTTGACTGAACAAATATTTCCACTTCCGTCTGTTTACTCCATAAGTACATAATCATCTGCACATTCGTCTTTAGATGAGCACTCAGATTCAGAGTGAGGTTGAAGTGCTGCGGGAATATTGACTGTAGCGTAGTCACAGTCATCGTCGGCGATCTGGTTTGTCGGCGATCGGGTTTGTCTTGGTCCTTTGGCACTGTCGTGGTTAATAGAAGCATACATTACATCTTCATTGGGCTGTTAGGAGAGAGAGTGAGATGGTAGGTCATCTACCCTTATCGTGTCCATCAAACCATTTTATTCAAATTTTCACTCTGCGTTTTTGCAGCTGGCATATTTTTAAATGCTGTGAGTTTCTTTTACAACAGAAGCCTCATGTTAATCTTCTCCAAGTATGTAAATCCAAAGTAAAACACACACATGTCCTATGAAAAACATGAGCTGATAATGGTGAAGATTTATGGTCAATAGAACCAAGATTAATGCGAAGATGTCTACCTTGTCATTCTCGGTCTTATCATCTGGTACAGAATCCCCTGAAAGAAGAAATGAAATTATAATAGTTTTTTTTTGTTTATGGTATTTATTACATTTCATACTGGGAAACGTAACACAAAAGTAATAAGAAATTAGTAATATAAAATAGCTTTTACCTTTCTCTTTCTTCTTTCTGAAAATTAAGCAAATTGGAAACGATAAGCTACCAAGGACCACAACGGAAGTACACAGAGAACAATAAAATCCCCATATCTTTGGATAAATGTACCTAAAAGACTTAAAATATCATTTTATGGTCTGCTTATGCAGTAATATATCTTTCACTTCACTAAATCATATAAAATATTATCTGTGGCAGCAGGTGTGGGCTTTAGCCAACAGCAGTGTTTCCTTGACAGCTTAACAAATAAGAGTTTGTGCTGCAACAGGAAACACTTTACATAGACCTTTAATCAACACCTGTTTATAACCAACCAAATATGACAGTGAATAACCGTCGAGGACATCAAACTTTGCATATTTCTAGTGTTAACATCTCAGAGGGTAATATATCCAATATGTAATGCAACAGCAAAAATATGTTCTTCGTATTTGACTTAGTTCTTGCAAAAAGACAGCCAGAAACCAAGGCTATTTTTATCAAGTAACCACCGTTTCCTTGCTAGAGGAAATGCAGAAGCTTCTTGTAAAAAACTGCACCATCATTTCATTTAAACTTCATCTTTGTTTAGAAATATTTTCACTGTAGTTAATTCACAATTGCCTCAAATATATTTTCTGCATTTACAGCAGTTAAAGGAGCATTTTTTATAATACATCACATTCTGATGAATAACTTTGTAATATATGAAAGTCCCCATTTATGTGAATGTGTGAATGAATGTTTGAGTGTGTATGATGACTTACCCTGAAGCACAGTTTCCCATGGTGATCCCACAGAGTGCCCGGTTGCTGGAGAAGGGCCCCTCGGCCTGATACGGTAGTAGATACTGAGCCGATAGCTTCCTTGCATCAAACTGCACGTAGGCCACAGTAGTGAGGAAGCGGTAGAAAAGAGAGGCAGAGCGAGAAAGAGGGAGAGAGAGAGGGTGCGCAAAAGAGAGAGAGAGAAACAAATGTGTTATCACACCAGTATGAAAATAACTACTGGTGTTGAAGAAAACAGTCAGTACTAAAAAACACAGCACATAAAACAGTTTAAACGCAGTGATATTCACTGCACTATGTTTCATTATGGAAATACTGTAACACAATTTTGACTCTAAATACTTTTTTGAGCAGTTTAAGAAAAAGTCATCTTCAGGTAGGGATTAATAAGTATGTACGTACGTCTTCCCACTCCATTTTTGTGTTGAGCTGTAGATTTTATTTGTACATATATGTGTGCATACTTTTGTGGATGTATATCCATATATGTGTACATCTACTGTGGTTTGCAAAAGTATTTGGCCCCTTGAATTTTTCCACATTTTGTCACATTACAGCCACAAACATGAATCAATTTTATTAGAATTCCACGTGAGAGACCAATACAAAGTGGTGTACACGTAAGAAGTGGAACGAAAATCATACATGATTCCAAACATTTTTTACAAATAAATAACTGAAAAGTGGGGTGTGCATAATTATTCATCCCCCTTTGGTCT
The DNA here is from genome assembly GCA_015108175.1 of Pelvicachromis taeniatus. Classification (NCBI taxonomy): domain Eukaryota; kingdom Metazoa; phylum Chordata; class Actinopteri; order Cichliformes; family Cichlidae; genus Pelvicachromis; species Pelvicachromis taeniatus. The sequence goes on along the minus strand of VURO01046411.1, from coordinate 442 downwards.
GAAATAGAGTGCACCTGTGTGTAATCTAATGTCAGTACAAATACGGCTGCTCTGTGACGGCCTCAGAGGTTGTCTAAGAGAATATTGGGAGCAACAACACCACGAAGTCCAAAGAACACAGCAGACAGGTCAGGGAGAAAGTTATTGAGAAATTTAAAGCAGGCTTAGGCTACAAAAAGATTTCCCAAGCCTTGAACATCCCACAGAGCACTGTTCAAGTGATCATTCAGAAATGGAAGGAGTGTGGCACAACTGTAAACCTCCCAAGACAAGGCCGTCCACCTAAACTCACAGGCCGAACAAGGAGAGCGCTGATCAGAAATGCAGCCAAGAGGCCCATGGTGACTCTGGACGAGCTGCAGAGATCTACAGCTCAGGTGGGGGAATCTGTCCATAGGACAACTATTAGTCGTGCACTGCACAAAGTTGGCCTTTATGGAAG
>VURO01046408.1:18165-52878 GCA_015108175.1 Pelvicachromis taeniatus | reverse complement strand
CCGCCGCCCGACCGACCCAGCCCTTAGAGCCAATCCCTATCCCAAAGTTATGGATCTGACTTGCCGACTTCCCTTAGCGGCCTTGTTCTAACATGCCAGAGGCTGTTCACCTTGGAGACCTGCTGCAGATATGGGTACAGGGCCAGCGAGAGCCAGCTTGCTAATCTAGTCTCTTTAATTCGTACGTGCCGTACAAAGTAGTGCCTACTCTGGTTGGCGGACGGACATGTGACCAACATATCACTCTTTTCCGTGTCTGATCACATGCCTTTCCGCCAGGCAAAATGGCGGAACAAACCAAAACAAATCCTCTTACGATGTCACAAAAATCATGAAAAAGCCTTAGAAAAGCCGCACCAGACAATAAGCCGCAGGGTTCAAAGCTTGAGCAAAAAGTAGTGGCTTATAGTCCGGAATTTACGGTAATCATGTTTACAAACCACCGTGCTCCATATTCACGCGCTTCAGAGTAGCTGAGTAACAGCCTCCTTATTTTAGTCAGAGGGTCAGAAATGCGGAAAAGCTAGCAACGAGATTGACTGATGTGGACGATCCCAGAATCCTCTGCTCCGTCAGGGTGAGCCTGGACCTGATCCACACTCAGTGTAGGGGAAGTGATGCTGGAGGTCCTGAAACTTTGATTGTTCGTGTGTGTTGGAGCGGAAGTAGTTTAGTTGCATGCTGGGTAGGAGAAGTCTAACAGGAAGCATGTACTGGACTCTGCTCCTGGTTTTACCTCCTACCACACACAGAGTCCAGCTCTCTGCTGTGATGTCGTCATGTTTACCTGATTCAGGTGTTTCCTGATACTCATCAGCCAACTGGTTAGAAAGAATACACACACACACGTCTGTATATTTGTCTTTGTGAGGACCCTTGCCTTCACAGACTGATTGGGCCTCTGCGGTTCCAGCAGTCATGAGTCTCGGCTATGACCCGCTGGGCTACACATGCGTTAGTCCACTGCCTGTTTAATCAGGACCTTCAGGCAGCTCTCTGAGGAGCCAACACTGTCCTTGTTTTTGTGGGCAGAGTCAAACAGTTGTCAGAAAGCAGTGTCTGGGTGTTAAATGTTGTTTCTGATTTCAGTGACGGTTCTTCAGAATGCTGTGATGCTCATTTCAGTCAGGTGATAATGTAATGCAGGAGTTGATATCCTTCTCTAACACACGAGTCAGGCGTGGCGTTCACATCCACATGTACTGCAACTGCTTCAGTGGGGACACAGCTGGAGGATGACCCAGAGGTAACGCTGCTCCTTCAGTCTGCTCACCTCTAACTGCACTGTGTATGTGTGCACGCACGCAGGGGGCGGAGCCGAGGTCGAGCACAGGAAGAGGATGAAGAGAGCATAGACACCACAGAGAAGAACCCCCCCCGGAAAACAGGTGTGTAGAACCAGCTGGATGTAATGTGACTGTGTTTGAACCTCACCTGCTCAGGTATGCCCACACGAAGACATCTGCACCTGTTCACGTGCTGTGACGTCACACATCATGTGTGACTTCACACACATCATGTGTGTGACGTCACACATGATGTGTGATGGTGCCTATATTACCCACAATGCACCTCCTGTTTCCTGCATATCTTTGTGACTGTGTGTGTGTGTCCACAGAGGTGAAGGAGAAGACCATACGCCGCCAGCGCTCCACCACCAGGAGAAAACCCAAAACGAGTTCTGAACCCACTCAGGACCAGCTCAGTCCAGATCCTGATCCGGACCCAGGACTACGGCCCCCCGACCCTGAGCCGGCTCCCAGTGCTGAGGAGGAGGGGCAGGAGGAGCACACAATATTGTCTGAGGCCCCGCCCCTAGCCTCTAGCCCTATCCCCCCCCCCTCCAGCCCTCTACCCCAATCCCATCATCCCGATCCTGTGGAGGAAGACTGGCCCAGTCCAAGTCACAGTCCTACCTCTAGGGATGTGGACCACAGCCTCGTTCCCATAGAAACAGAGGACGCAGAAGAGGATGAGGCATGCACCGTGGAGCAGAGTCCGGCTGTCAGCCCCAGCTTCAGTTCTCCAGTGTCGCCCTGTCTGCGGTCGGAGGACGAGGACTCGCTGTCCCCGCTGTTCCAGCTGTCTCTGTCGGAGGACTCCGGGGGCTCACTCACCCCCACCCTGGGACACACCAAAAAAAGGTGAGTGTGTGTGGACGGTCCTGCACACCTAAAACAGCGCTCAGCAGGCAAATCGAGGAGGCTCTAATTTTGAATGTCTCCAGATTTAGTGTGTCTCCTTCCAGAGAACCAAGAGCTGAAGGGACTTTTTTCCACAGTGGCTGTGGAGAAAAGTCACTTTGTAATGTTACCTGATTTATCACAAACAGATGAATGTCAGCGAATTATAAACGTCTGCAGACTGGACTTCAAACATGGCGTCTGTGTCACCACATCTGTCAGGTGATGCCTCACCTCCTGAACGCATCATTTGTTTTCCTCCCAGGCTGAAGCAGTGTGCCTTCTGTTACCACGGTGATGAGCCTCCTCTGGGCCAGGGTCGGCTGGTGGTGTTCGGTCCGACGCCCGGCTACATCCCGCTCCACATCCTCAATCGCCGCGCCTCCTCTGATCGAGACAATGACTGCCACGACCACTGCTACCGTGGCAGCCAAGCCCCGCCCATGTACGTGACATCACTTCCTCTTTACCCTCTCCTTCCAGAGACGACACAGTGATGAACTAACCATAGATCTGTGTGTGTGTGTGTGTGTGTGTGTGTGTGTGTGTGTGTGTGTGTGTGCGCGCAGGTGCTGCAGTCCAGAACAGTGTGGTGAGTACTCTCCTTTCACTAGCTTTGACACAGTTGGGACCTGATCGCCGTTATTGATAGGGCGGTGTTTGATTTTTCACTTTGTGCTGATGTTTCAGAGTCTTCCTCAGAGTTTCTTAAGCAGCTTGGACCAATCGGCCTTCCTCATGACATCAACGTCCAATCACTGTTTGACCCCACAGGTACCTCCTTTTCCACCTCCTCTTCTCTGTGTGTGTGTGTGTGTGTGTGTGTTAACCTTCCTGTGTGTGTGTACAGGTCAGTGCTGTGCTCACCTGCAGTGTGCCGCTTGGTCAGAGGGGGTGTGTCGAGGTGAGGGCCAATCACTGCTTTACGTGGACAAAGCCATTGACTCAGGAAGCACACAGGTGGGTTTTCACTGCATCTGGTCAGTAGCCCCTCCTCCTTCTGTACCTCAAGTAGATGAATACTGAGCACCAGCTTTAACCTAGAAAAAAAATAGAAGCTCTCGGTTTGTGGGTTTGTAAGTCAGACTGAAATAAAAAGAGAAGAAGACAAAGGTTCACCCACAGTTTCCTCCAGCTCCCTGATCTCTCTCTCACCTGTCTAGATGTGTGTGTTCTGCCGGCGGCTCGGAGCATCGCTGCATTGTCATGAGATGGACTGTGGGCGGTGCTACCACTTCCCCTGTGCTGCTGCTGCTGGAGCCCACCTGGACTGGAACCAGAGACGCACACTGTGTACAAGACACGCACACATAGGTAAGTGGTCCTGACTGAGGCAGGTATGAGGTTGTGATGGCATAATGTGACGTGGTCATCTCTCCTCAGGGTCCTCGCCACCCTGCGTTCTGTGCTCTGGCGGCAGTGAGCTTGGCAGCCTGTTAACGTGCTGTTGTTGTGGTAACCGTTACCATGGCAGCTGCATGGACCCCTCTGTGGCACCCTCCCCTTTCTGCCGGTCCGGCTGGCAGTGTCCTCGGTGTCAAGTGTGTCAGCGCTGCAGGTAACACACACGCAGAGTTATTGACTAGGCTGAGCAGGTATTTGAAGATGGAGTAAAGAGGGCATGTCCTCTACTCGGTGTGAAACCGTAACTCTCCACCTGTTCTCTCTGTGTCAGGCTGCGGGGTGATGAAGCTGTGTTATTGGTGTGTGAGCGCTGTGATAAAGCTTACCATACACATTGTATCACACCACCTCTGGATCACACACTGAGCACCGGCTGGAGTTGCAAGGTGAGATAAACACACACGTACACACGCTGATGTGAGTGGTGCTGTTGAATTGTGGATGACCCTTATAAACCCCTCCTTCCCACCCCTCATCTTTTCCAGAACTGCAGAGTTTGCCGCCGCTGTGGTGTGAGGTCATCAGGCCAGTGGGCCAATCACCCATTTCTGTGTGTATCGTGTGACCCAGCCTTGCCCTGCCCTCTTTGTGGCCACGCCCCCGACCTCTACACACCACAGGAGTGTGTGACCTGTATCTGCTGCTATAGGTACACAAGCACCATCTTTTTCACTGAGGCAGCTTCATAATAAAATAGAAGAGAACCAATGTGGCTTTTATTGTGAAACCGGAATCCAGTGGTTCTCATATATGAACTTAATTTAATTTTCTGCCCTCATTCCATGGCCTCTGTGGTCCACCTGGGGGGCGGGGTTCTGCCCCAAAGTTTTAAAACCACTGGTGGTAGTTTTGATTATTACTTGCTTATATCTTGATAGTGATGAAAAGAAAACACCTAAACTGTTTTATGTTTGGCAGGTGTGTCCATGCAGAGTGCATCATCCAGGCTGGGGAGGGCAAGGCGGGGCCTGAAGGTTACATCTGCTCCACATGCAGACCTCAACAGGAGGATCCAAACCCACACAGTCCCACATTGGAACCTGCTCCCGCCCTTAGCCCCTCACAGACTCCACCCAGTAGCATTCCACAGCCATCAATCTCAAAGCACACAGAGGTTCCACTGGCCAGTCCTGTTGGTCAGCTTGTCCCTTCAGAGCCACCACAGAGACCAACAAAGTCCATCAGTGCACCATCACCACCAAGTCTTACGTCATCTCACCCTGATCCCATTGAGCTTCATCAGAATCTTACACCATCTCAACCTGACACCCAGGAGCTCATAAATAATTCACTGTCAGTTCTTCATCAGTCCATAGAGCTCCGACAGAGTACTATAACATCTCACCCTGAAGCAAGTGAACTCCTACAGAATCCTGTACCATCTCATCTTGAGTGTATGGAGACACAACAGAGTCCTCTGCCAGTTTTCCCTGAATCCACAGAGCTCCAACAAAGTCCTCCCTCAATTCTGCCCAAATACACAAAGCCCCAACAGAATCCTCCATCAGTTCTCCCAGAGTCTACAGAGCTCCAAGGAAGTTCTGTAACATCTCATCCTGAAGGCATGGAGAGATTACAGACTCCTCCATCAGCTCTTGCTGAGTCTCCAGAGCTCCAACAAAGTCCTCCATCAGGTCTCTTTGAGTCCACAAAGCTCCAAGAAAGTTCTGAACCTTCTCACCCTGAAGCCACGGAGCTCAAACAGACTTCTGTATCAGATCTTCCTGAGTCCACAGAGCGCCAAGAAAGTTCTATACCATCTCAGCCTGAAGCCATGGCACCCCAGCAGAGTCCTCCACAAATTGTCCCGAAGTTCACAGAACTCAAAGAAAGTCTTTTACAATGTCACCCTGATTCTGCCAAGCTCCCAGAAACTTCCAAAGTGCTTCCACAAAGTGGACCAGGTGTCATGGAAATAGAGCAAAGCCCTTTACAATGTGAAATTGATCCCACAGAGCTCCAACAAAGTACTCCACCATCTCACCCGAATCCCGTGGCAGTTCAGCAAAGTTCATCACCATCTTTTACAGAGCTCCCTTCTTCTGCAGAGCTCCAACAGGGCTCTTTACCATCTAGCCCTGTTCCCAAGAACCTCCAGCAAAGTCCTACATTATCTCCCACGGAGCTCCAACAAAGTTCCTTGCCTACTCCTGTAGAACCCCAACAAAGTTCTGCGCCATCTCCCAAAGGACTCCCAGACAGTCCTGCACCATCTCGCCCCAATTCCACAGAGCTCCGGCAAAGCCCTCCGCCATCTCCCACAGAGCTCCGGCAAAGCCCTCCGCCATCTCCCACAGAGCTCCGGCAAAGCCCTCCGCCATCTCCCACAGAGCTCCCAACACACCCTGTTTCTACGGAGCTTCAACCAAATTCCATACAAATACTTGAAGAACCCCAAAGTCCTGCACCATCATGCCCTGAAAATGCAGAGCTTCAACAAGGTTATCCATCATCTCCCATAGAACTCAAACAAAGTTCCTCATCACCTTCAGTAGAGCTCCAACAAATTCTTGTGCTGTCTCACACTGATTCCACAGAGCTCCCACATAATGCTTCATCTCCCAAAGAACTGTCAAATCCTTCACAATCTTACACTGATTCTTTGGCGCTTCAAAAAAGTCCGGCACCTTTAACTGCACATCCCCCACAAAGTCCTCAACCATCTGCCGCAGAGCTCCCACAGAGCCCTGTAATTATCCATCCTGATCCCATGGAGCACCAACAAAACTTTGCACCTTTGACTGCACCTTCTATCATAGAACTCAAGTCATCTCCCTTTAGTCACACAGCATCCCACAGTAATCAAGAAGAGCTCCATCCTGATCCCACACAGTTTAGAATAAGCTCCTCACCATCTTGCCCGGATCTTGCAGAGGCCCATGAAAGCAACTCAGCATCCCACTGGGATTGCACAGATGACCAGAAAAGCTGGACCCCATTACATCTGCAAAAGAATCCTGCACAGTCTCACTCTATTGTGGCAGAACTTGAGAAAAGTACTAAGCAGAATTCCACAGAGAATCAGCTTAGGGACACAGAATCTGAGCAGAGTCTAGTACAGGGTAGTCCCACGGCTTGTACCCTTGCACATTCTCTATACAGCCCTCCACCTCATAGTGTTATTAAGTCAGGGCTGACTCCTCCCAGGGTGGAGCTGGGGACAGGGGCGTCTCGGCACAGCCTTCCCCCACACAGTCCTGCACAGGACAATGCTATGCAGCTCAGTGGATCATGTAGTCAGAAGAACATTGTCATCTCACAGCCTCAACACAGTCCTCCACAAAGAGACTATAGTCCTATGCCACATAGTCCTGTGCAAGTTAGTATATCGCGTCCTTGGAACCCCTCACGGGACACTGAATCTACACTGGACCAGGAGAGCCCTGGATTGAGCAGCCCTGCTCATATGCAGTATGGGGCTGCACAGGAAACGTCTACACTGGACCAGGACCTCTCATCGGCAGCAAGATATGCCTCAGCTCCATGTAGCCCATCGTCACCACCACTCAGACCTAAATGGTGTAGTCTGTCCCAACCTTCCAGCCCTGCTCAGGCTCTCAGGTCTTCACAGCTTTGCTTACATACTTTAGAACTTGCTGCACATTCAAGAGTCACACAGGAGTCCACCCATATCACAGAACCCAGCTCCTTGAAGCATAGCCCTTTGCAAAACAGTTCTAACCCTGATGGCCAAACACTGGAAAATAACCCTCTTTCCCTAAATCCCACCTCTGGCCTGGCCACAGTGCCCCCTGAAAGTAGCACGCTCAATCCTGATCATTCCAGTCCCCCTCATGTCCCAGATTTCCAAACACCAGAAAGCCTTTTTCACATTAGCACTTCAGCCAAACACAGTAGCCTAGCTTGTTCACCTTGTGCCGGTGAAATGGAGGAAGCTCCTCCCCCAGCTAGCCAAATTCATCAGAATCCTCACAATGCCCCATCACTCTGCATGGAAGTTGTTGAAAGAGCTAGCCCCACGCATATCCAGGCCAGCTCAGCTTGTGCTAGCCCCACTCATGCTAACCAGATGCCTACAAGCCTAACCATGTGTCTTGAAGGCCATGCTAGCCCTGTGCCAGTGGAGAGTAGCCCATTGGCTGCACTGGCTGGACCCATCCACCTTGTCTCCTGTCGGGATGAGGAGATGGTTGCTGCCATCCAGCCAAGTAATGGTACTCAGACAGAAACTAGTCTCAGTCAACCCGACAGTCCTCAGCCTGACCTTGCTTACTCAGAAGCCACCAGTGGCATTGTTTTATCAAATCATGAGCATGCTCAGGAGACAGTGAGTCCCACTGGTCAATCAAGTCAGCCACATATCCAGATTTCCATCAGTACTTCACACCTGGCTGCAGTACAGCCATCAAGCCCTCCAGAAGCTTCTGGTAGTTCAAGTCCTCCACACTGTACACTGAGTGATACCGGCCCAGAGAGGAGTCCGGTTAGTGCTGAAACACATTCCCGCTCTGCTAGTGTAGTTGACGTTCACACCATTCAAAGCCCAATTAGTCCTGCTGGTCAGGCTAGTCCTGTTCATGTAGTAGTAGTAGTAGCTCACTCAGGCCCAGTGCAGACACAGACTTCCTCATTAGCTAGCACAACTCACAGCAGCCCTGCACATGCTGCTTTTGCCTATGTTAGCCCACCTCACAGTCCAGCTCCTGACACTGAAAGTAGTACTAGCCTTATTGGGGGATCACTGAGCCCCACTAGTCCTGATGTGGACACAGTTGCTCTTTCCAGTGGGGCTCAGCTGGATATGGGTGCTGATGAATCTGCAGAGTGTATCAGGCAAACATGTCAGACACCTGCTGTTTCTGTACCCAACGACTCAGCTGCTGTGAGTCCTAGCCAGACTAGTTGGGACCAAGTCAGCCAGTACCCAGCTGGTACTGCAGTGGTCCCCAAAGCAAACCACCAATGCACTGCCTTGCCAAGCCCCCTGTATCAAAGCCCACTCTTCCCCACTGATGCTACCTACAGTCATGCTAGTCTGAGTCCTGCTAGCCCTGTCCACTCTCATCCCACTCAGGATAACACTGTGATGCCTAGCTCAACCTCTCCCAGTGAAGCACCTCTTAGTCCCACATGCCCCGCCCCCCCACAGATTAGCCCTTCTCAATCAGTCTCTTTTGACACTCTGCAGGTTCAGCGTAGTCCCTTACACAGCAGCCCAGCTCAGAGTTCTACAGGCGTTCATATGGATCCAGGTTTTAAACAGATCTCCATAAGTCCAGATCCCGTGAGTCCTGTGCAGGCAGAAACTGGTCCCGTGAGTCCTGTGCAGGCGGAAACTGGTCCCGTGAGTCCTGTGCAGGCGGAAAGTTGTCCCGGTCCCGTGAGTCCTGTGCAGGCGGAAACTGGTCACGGTCCCGTGAGTCCTGTGCAGGCGGAAACTGGTCCCGTGAGTCCCGTGCAGGCGGAAAGTTGTCCCGGTCCCGTGAGTCCTGTGCATGCGGAAACTGGTCTCGGTCCCGTGAGTCCCGTGCAGGCGGAAACTGGTCCCGTGAGTCCCGTGCAGGCGGAAAGTTGTCCCGGTCCCGTGAGTCCCGTGCAGGCGGAAAGTTGTCCCGGTCCCGTGAGTCCTGTGCAGGCGGAAACTGGTCACGGTCCCGTGAGTCCTGTGCAGACGGAAACTGGTCCCGTGAGTCCTGTGCAGGCGGAAAGTGGTCCCATGAGTCCTGTGCAGGCAGAAACTGGTCCCATGAGTCCTGTGCAGGCGGAAACTGGTCCCATGAGTCCTGTACAGGCGGAAACTGGTCCCGGTCCCGTGAGTCCTGTACAGGCAGAACCTAGTCTCGGTCCCATGAGTCCTGTACAGGCAGAACCTAGTCTCAGTCCTGCTCCTGCCAGCCCGTTCCACTGTGAAGTCAGTCCTGCTCGTGATTCAGTTAACCCTGCTCACTCAATAACCAGCCCAAGTCAAGGTGCTGCTAGTCCTGTGCAGCCAGAACAAGGTCCTGGACCTAAAGGGATGTCTGATGCCACCATGGGTGAGTATGAGGGAGAGCGACTCACAGTTCCCGATTAACACACAACCTGTTCTGAGGATATCTATTATTCTTGTTCACCCAGACACCATGATCACAGAGGAGAAGAAGACTGACAAAGAGCAGAAGGAGGAGCAGTCTGGACACACATCACAGGAGAGCCTAGCGGAGGCGAAACCTGTGGAGTGTAGCGAGGGAGGAGAAGAACAAAACCAGAAAGATCTGCCCAGTAGCTCCAGCAGTCCTAAAGGTTTGCTTTCCAAACGTGGAAATGTAACTAATCTAAATTCTTAAATGTTTACATTTTTCCATGACTTCCCTTTTACACAGGTCAGCTCCGCCCACTCCGTCACTGTAACCAGGATGATCCTGAGCCTCCATCAGCATCTTGAGTGTCTAATGTGTCCGTGTCCGTGTTTGTGTCTCTGCAGGAGTCCAGGAGACTCGGCACCCTGCCTCCCCCATTCACATGCAGCAGCCTTTGTCATTCCCTTTGCCCTCACCACCTCCACCTCTGGGAGCCGGCTCCCTGGAGGCCTCCCCCCATCTTCACACCCAGCCCACTACTCTAGAGGGCCTCCCACAAGAGGAAAAGTTCCCTAGTGACTTTGGACCTATGGTGGGGCTAAGGGAGGACTCGCCTCTTTGTCACATGACTTCAGAGGGTGATGGGGGTCAATCACAGAGCCTATATGAACCTGTTGCTTTGGCAACAGAACCCACCAAAGATGAGCACCAATCACAAGCTGAGCCTTCACAAGAGGAGCAGGAGCTACTTTCTGACACAGTTCAGCCGTCAGATGATCAACCAATCACTGAGGAACAGTCAGACATGGAGGAGCCAGTGAGCCCTGTGCTGGACTTGGACCCGTCTTTAGACAGAGAGGTGATGGAGCTGATGGCATCATCTCCTCCCCCATCCCTACTGCACCTGTCCTCACAATCCTCATCGCCACTCCCGCACAGAGGGAAGGGTCGTGCCCTGAGGCCTCCTCCCTGCTCCCCTCGGCTGTCTGATGACCTCTCCATCCGCCTCAGACAGTCTCCCTTCTCCACGGAGGCCTCCCCAGAGACCTCCCCTGCAAGAGTGCCCATCACTCCGCCGCCACTCACCCCACCTTCGCCTTCTCTCAGAACTTCCCCCCGAGCTAGGGAGTCTCCACCCCTCTCCAAGGTAAGTGGCAGCTGCCTCCTCCTCCTCGCTCACCCTTGCTCCTCTTCACTGCTTTTGTTCTGTGTGCAACCTCAGGCTCCCACCACTGTGCTCCCCCTCACCCCAAAGATCGGCATGGGGAAGCCTGCCATCTCTAAGAGGAAGTTCTCTCCTGGCAGAGCCCGGGTGAAACAGGTTGGTGACCTTTGACCTGTGTGTGTTTCCTTTACAAATCGATTATTTAAAAAAGAAAAACAGCTGGAGGTGAATAAATTTAACAAATCTTGCACCTCTTGTGAGTAATAAGCTCCTCCCACTCAGTGACACATTTATGGGCAAAGTTCTCTAGCCAATTAGAAGAAAGATGTTTGTCCATGTGAGGAGGTGACACTGATCAGTCAATCAATATGTGCATGAGCGTTGATTATCCCTGCCACCATCAGCTCGGGCCTCCCAGGGCATGATGGGAAGCAGGTTACCCATCAGTGTGCTTCATACTCATCTTCATCCTTGTCCTCACCTGTCAGCCTGGCAGGGCATGCCGTAGTCACACACACACACACACAGCCACAGTTACACTCACAGACGCGCGCACACAAGGACACACATCATTGATCGATTGATCACTGCACGGGCATTCTGTGTACGTCAGGATTTTTCTGAATGATTGACGTGGCAGCTGCCATCGATGACAAGTGCTTGTGGTTGCCATGGTAACATTGTGTCGTAATGAGTCATGATTTTGTGGCCATTGCATTTATGTTACTGCATTGTCCCCACCTTTCCTTCTCTTCTCCACATCCTCCTCCTCCCCCCTCACTCAGGGCACGTGTTGGAGTAGTCGCAGGGCGGTCAGCCCCCTCTCATCCTCCCAGGACTCCATGGAGGGAGGGTGGGACAGCCCTAAGCCCCGCCTGCAGGACTCGCCGCTCTGGAGCATGAGAGTGGTAAAGAAGTTCACCCTAACTGTCACTGGCTGTGACTAGCAGCAGCTTACTAACTAGGGCTGGGACAACGCGTCAATGTAATCGAAGGGTAAAAACGCTGGTTTTTACCCTTTAATTCATCCAGACACCCCCCACGTAGACATACACTCAGAGATAAACACCCAACCTCCGTAAATGCAAAACTAATTTAAGCTTCTTAGCAGTAACATATATCATTAGATTGATCGATGCATCGAAAAATTAATCACTAGATTAATCGATTTGGATAATAATTGTTTTGCCCAGCCCTATTACTAACGCTGTTTGCTGTTGGTGTGGGAAATGAGCTGTGTGTGTGTGTGTGTGTGTGTGTGTGTGTGTGTGTGTGTGTGTGTGTGTGTGTGTGTGTGTGTGTGTGTGTGTGTGTGTGAGAGTGAGATTCCACCATGCTGGGCTGCAAAGGTCGCTAATCAAACACACCTGCGCATCTGATCAGTATATATCATGTCAGGAACTGAATCCTCAGAAGGACGCTGTGACCACTGGAGCTGCATTTAAGACATGATTGTGTCACTTTTCCCACCATTTTAATGATGTCACAGCAATGTTGCAGTGGTTTCAGACTTCTGGTTTTGACTGCTCCTCCTACATCAGCACTTGTGTAGCCGTACTGTCTGAGTGGTGGCACCTTTAGCGGTGGCTATAAATACAAATGAATGTGACTAATATGCAGGGTATAGTGGTGCCATAAGGGAGTAAAACCAGCATTAGACGTTCAGGAACTAAAATGAGTATGGGACTAAATGCAATGGAACGGCTCTGATTGTCTAACACAAGCCTGGAAAAAAATACGACCTTCTTGGAAGTTTTTAAATTGAGCTTGTGTTGTTGCCTTACCAGTGTTTCCATGGTGACAACTTTGTGACATCATGGATTTCCTCCTAATTCTCCTACTTCCTCTCCCCCATCTGTCTCCTCCTCAGGGTCGTGGTTCCGGGTTCCCGGGCAGGAGGAGGTCCAGAGGAGGAGGCATCGGGGGGAGAGGAGGGAGAGGAAGAAGCCGACTGAAGAGTCAGGACAGCGTGACTGTGTTGCCAGGAGTAAGAGCACATCTGTGCTTGCACAGCTGATTGGGCTATGATTAATGATCATTGATTGTTGATTGTTGATTGTGTGTGTGTGTCAGACTGGATATGTGGAGGCATTCACAGCAAAGGAGGATGAGGAGAACTCGATGCACAACACAGTGGTGATGTTCTCCACATCGGACCATTTCACCCTCAGACAGGTGTGCTTACTTGTGTGTGACATCACGTGTGAAAGCAGTGATCATGTGACATGCAGCAGTTAACTCGTGTATGTGTGGGCACAGGACATGTGTGTGGTGTGCGGCAGTTTCGGGCAGGGTGCTGAAGGCCGGCTTTTGGCGTGCTCTCAGTGTGGACAGTGTTATCATCCTTACTGCGTCAATGTAAAGGTGAGTACTCACCTGCCTGTAATCTGATTATTCTGATTACTTCCTGCCACCTGGTTCACTGTTTGAGTCTGCTGTCTGCAGATCACTCGGGTGATTCTGACCAAAGGGTGGCGCTGTTTGGAGTGCACGGTGTGCGAGGCATGCGGTGAGGCCAGCGATCCTGGGCGACTGTTGCTATGTGACGACTGCGATATCAGTTACCATACCTACTGCCTGGACCCGCCCCTCCTCACGGTGCCTAAAGGAGCCTGGAAGTGTAAATGGTGGGTCTACCTGTTGGTCACAGTGAGGTGTTGCTCACCTGTGTGCAGGAGGAGGCGGGAGTCAGATCACCTGATCAGCCCTCCCACATGACAAAACATGTGTCCTCATGTTGGTGAGAGTGGATGTGTAAGTGTGGTGGCGTCACCATAGCAACCAAGACTCACCCACATGTAAGAGAGTGCCACGTGTTGACATTTAACAGTGACGTCACGCTTGTATAGAGGGGGCCCGACGGTTTGCTCCACTTCAGAGCGCGTCTTCTGTGGAAACGCTTTTCTCCACATATAACCTCGCTGATCAGGTGGTTTGATGGTGGCCTGTGAGTGGCTCATGCTTCTGCATGCATTTCCTCATGTTTGACGTCACATTGAGGTTCCACCAACCCTCACCCAGGCAGAGCTCAGACTCTAATCACATGACGCATAATACGAAAGGTCAGAGCTGACGGCTGCTGGTTGCTCTTTCCTCAGGTGTGTGTGGTGCGTGCAGTGTGGCTCCGCCTCCCCCGGGCTGCGCTGCGAGTGGCAGAGTAACTACAGTCTGTGTGGGCCGTGCTGCAGCCTGAGCTGCTGTCCCGTTTGCCAGCGAGTGTACCTGCAGGACGACCTCATCCTGCAGTGCCAGCAGTGCGACAGGTAACACTCACTCAGGTGTGGGGTCATGGTGGGGTCACCATGGGCTAATGTGTGTGTGTGTGCGTGCAGGTGGGTCCACGCTGTGTGTCAGGGTCTGACCACTGAGGAAGACGTGGAGGTTGCTGCTGACGAAGGATTTGACTGTTCACTGTGCAGGACGCATGGACGCAGCCCCTACGGTGAACACACACACACAGAGTTACACACAGAGACACGCACTACACACACATGCTTGTTGTGAAGCTTAAGGGTGACGTGTGTGTCTGTTTCAGGGAGGACAGAGTCATTGGGTCCCTTCATGGCTCAGATCGTTTCCAGAATCAGAGAACCTGGTCAGTCCCGTGTCCCCCACCCCCCCCACCCCACCCCACACACACCCCACACACACACACACACACACACACACACACAACGAGGTGTATCCAGCGTCACTTCATAGTCCTGACGGTCTCCTGTCTGTGCAGGTATTAACTCTGGACACTAGGGGGCGATCCAAATAGCCTACCTTGTGGGAGCTTTGTTTCTGTGTCAAACATACGGCCTGGGGGCTAGAACCGGCCCTCCAAAGGGTCGGGTCTGGCCCTCTGGATGGCAGTAAAGTTCACGTATGAATCTTTCATACATGTGCAGACCTGTGTGAGGTCTCACATCCCATCTGAAACAAACTGAAGCACCTTAAAATCCAGCACATCACAAACGAGTGAAGGCGACTACACTGGGGGTCTTGCGACGGGCAAACAGGAAGTCATGAATGGTTTGGTGTTTTCTGAACAAAGTGGTCATTCGCGCTCCTGGAGAACTGCTCCGTCTGAGCGCTTTGATCCAGGTGAAGCTGTTTTGTGATGAAGCTGAAATTGTGTCTATTTGCAGACTCAAAGACCTACACTCAGGACGGAGTCTGCCTGACTGAGTTGGGCCTGTCTCAACTGCAGTCTCTGGTTGAACCTCTGACGTTGCCGCGCAGGTGGCGCAGGTATGGCTGCTGCCCTCTCATGCCATGCCGTCAGGTCCATGTGGGCGGGCGTGACGCTCTGCTTGCTGTCTGCAGGTGTAAACCCAAACTGAAGCTGAGGATCATCAACCAGAACAGCGTGTCCGTCCTACAGACCCCAGTGGACACCGACCCCGCCGAGCCAGACCATGGCAGAGGTCAGTCGCGCTCACCGTTGTGCTCTGATTGGGAGTTTCTCACCTGAACATGTGACCTGCATGGATTCATTCTGCAGGCTGAAGGGTGTTTTAGCTATGAGGATATGATATCTTCATATGTTTGACCTCATGAATAATCCGGGTTCTTCTCTGACATTAGAGCATTCAGTCTGCACAGAGGCTCTTATTTGGAAAGTGATTCTGTCTGACTTCCTGTCCTCCTTGTTAATACACTGTATTATTCCAGTCAGGTGTATATGTCACATGATGCTAAGGCTTCCTGTTAGCAGGTGCACTGATGATCTTCAGAGTCGGTGTACGTAACCACAGTTACGTGTTTGTTTGGCTTTAGAATTGTGGGCGGAGTCGTTGTGTTCTGCGACCTCGTGAATAAACGTGTTCATCTTGGTTCTGAACGTGAACGCTCAGTGTTAGCAACGCAGCCATAAATGGAGGTGTAAATTATGCTAACGGTGTTCTCGCTGCAGCTTCCCTCGACTGTGAGATGAAATCTGACTCCAGCCCTGAACGAGATCATGTGCAAGACGATGACATCACCAAGGAGCTCGAAGTTGCTGACGGCAACAAGAAGAGGAAACGGAAACCCTACAGGCCAGGTGAAGAGGGGGCGGGGCCTGGTGTAGGCCAGCGCAGGGTTCTGTGTGGACATGTCTCTATGCTAACCTTTCTGAGTGTGCGTCTCAGGTATCGGCGGGTTCATGGTGCGTCAGCGTGGCGCGAAGGCAGGGGCGGGGCCAAGCCACATCAAGCTGTGCAGGAAGGATCCGACAGAT
This sequence comes from Pelvicachromis taeniatus, assembly GCA_015108175.1. Taxonomy (NCBI): domain Eukaryota; kingdom Metazoa; phylum Chordata; class Actinopteri; order Cichliformes; family Cichlidae; genus Pelvicachromis; species Pelvicachromis taeniatus. Next base: position 36,900 of record VURO01046408.1, on the reverse strand, counting down.
ACGCTGCTGGGCCGGGACGAAGGTGAGACACCCGTCTCCTGTGGGCATGCCCAACTTTCACTCGCCGCTGATGTCAGAAACAAACTGAGTGTTTTGACTGCAGACGTTGCTATGGAGATAGCGCCCTCAATTACTGACCAGACACCAGAGAAGTCGAAGAAGAGGTACAGGAAGAAGAAGACGAAACTGGAGGAGACCTTCCCATCTTACCTGCAGGTAGACAGACACACACACACACACACACACACACACACACACACACACACACGCTGAGAATCCCTGCACTCTGATTGGCTGACTCCTCTCTCCAGGAGGCATTCTTTGGTCGAGATCTTCTCGGCCGGAGCCGGCAGGTGGACAGGGGGACGGGGTCAGAAGCATCAGGCAGCGGCCAATCAAGACCAGCGACGGGAAACTTGAAAGGCACGGCCCCTGGGTTTCAGGCACCTCCCCTCTCTGGCGCCAGCAGGAAGGTGGCAACACTACGTGAGTTACTGCTCTGTTTACCTTTATATCAGCATTTCATCCTCACTCATCATTGGCTGATGAGCTTGGGTAGAGGATGATGGCACTTCCTGTTGACAGAAAGTGGCATATCCTTTACTTAGGCTTTTCAGTGAATTGTTTGTTTGTGTGTGTGTGTGTGTGTGTGTGTTGACACCATCCAGCCGGGTCGGACGACGGTCTCGTGGATCTGTCTGACGTCCTGAACACCGACCCTCACATCCTCGCCACCGGACACACAGGTACTCCCAACAGCCCCTTCAACCTCTGCCCAGTCAGGGACCACACCAACGAAGAAGAGTTCACACCATAACTGTGTGTATTTGTTTCCAGGTCAGTTCCAGGTGGAGCGCTCCCCGTCTCCATTTGGTAAGACTCCCCAGGAAGACCACCTCCTCCTTCTCCTGTCCTTTGATATAACAGCCTGAATCATCTTCTCCTGCAGAGATCAGACACATTCTTCCTCATCCTTCTGCTGCTTCCTGCTGACCTCCAGTCTGTCCATGAGTATCTCTCTCTTATTTACCCCCTCCCCTCTCTCTCTCTCTCTCTCTCAGCAGGCCTGGACATTAGCTCTATGGCAAGCGATGCCTCTTTGACTTCTGAGCCAACAGGAAGTGGGCGTGTTCAGAGGGCGATGCAGGAGGAGCCTCTGGATGCCATCTTGAGTCCTGAACTTGATAAGATGGTCACTGATGGTGAGTTGAAGAGATGGCTGCTCCTGCAGACGTGAACGTGAGCGGTCTGAGAGACAGGAAACAGGAAGTGCTCACAGATTCTACAACAGCTGATTGACGAATGCCGTGTTCTTCTGTTTCAGGTGCCATCCTCAGCAAGCTTTACAAGATCCCAGGTAAGACCGAGCACCTGTGTGGGAGCCGAAACCTGAGGCTGTTTATGTCACTCAGCCTCAGAATCACACTGAGAGGTCGTCAGCCCAGAGTTTATAATCTAACCATGATGATTGACCAATCAGAAATGGGGACAGGTCAGGTGACAGCAGAGCAGCTGAAACCGGAAGCTGGCCCTTGGTTCCAAACTTATTAATTTGTTATTAAGTGTTGAGTGGCTGCTTCCTCGTGGATACAGGTTACGCTGTCATCCATGACCTTGTTAGTCCTGGTGATGCTCGTCAGGATCGCCCTGTCATTAACAGCTGATGTCACATCTTCCACGCCGAGCGATGCTGGAGGAAACCTGAATAATTACAGCAGTCCTGGAATATTCAAGTGTGTGTGTGTGTGCGTGTGTGTGTGTGTAGAGCTGGAAGGAAAGGACGTGGAGGAGGTGTTCACTGCTGTCCTCAGTCCAGACAGCAGCAACAGCCAATCAGAGCAGAGGCAGCACACACATGCTGCTGGGAGCAAGTCGCACAGCACAGGTACAGACACACCCACACATATGTACAGACATAAGGGGTCTATAATGTTACAGATATTTTAGTATAAAAACTTTATATCCATTTAAAGAGCTCAGTGGTGGAATTTAACTTTTTAAATAATTTATCCTTGCATGACGTTCTCACAGACAAACACTGAAAGCTTTACTAATTTTTCACGGTAATAAACTTAAAAACGTGAACTTGCGTTAAGTGGTGATATCACTAATGTCACGTAATCGAAGGTTAGCTCAATTTATCTTTCTCAGATTCTTCGTTATGCTAACATTTGTTCCGCTGGATGAGATTAAAAACTCTGGACCTACTTTTAAAAGTTTATCTCTGGACCACTTTTCAACAGTTTTTCTTCAACCTTTGTCAGCGTTTTTGCTGATAAATCTGAACCTAGAAACAGTTTGTGAAGGTTCAGCTCAGCTCTGTTTGAAACTTCCAATTGCCTCTGATCACTTATCACATGTATTGATCACCTCTCAGGCACCGCGGTGTTTCCTCGCCACCCACTAATGAACGGCCTCTCACCAGCCGCTCCTCCCGTGATGCCCGGTGTCCGGGATCCAGCTAGCTTTAGGGTCCTCCCTCCTGAAATCCCCGCTCCCATCCAGGGCCCCACCTCTGCATTGGTTCCGGCTAATCAGCAGGCCCCTGCAGGCGAGGGCGAGCAAGACGTACTGTCGACGGCTCAGAGGAGCATGCTGAAGTGGGAGAAGGAGGAGAGTCTGGGAGAGATGGCCACCGTTGCTCCGGTGCTGTACTGCAACATCAACTTCTCCCAGCTGAAGCAGCAGTACCCGGGTACACAGACGCGCACTGACACACACACATGGGCACACGCACTGACACAGGAGTGTGTTCAGTATGTTGACAAAGCTGACGGCTGTTTCCTGTGTCAGACTGGCCCACCAGAGTGAAGCAGATCACCAAGCTGTGGAGAAAGGCCAGCGCTCAGGACAGAGCACCGTACGTGGTGAGTTCCTCCTCCTCCTGCTCCTCCTGCTCCTGACTGCTTCTTTGAAGTGTTCGGTGAAGCCGTTCAAGTTTCCTCTTCGTTCTCTGAACAGACTCATGGGGCCGGTCTTTTGTAGTTGTTTTCCAGAGTGTTTGTGACCTCATAACTTCACAAGTCCAGCAGATAATCACATGAAAGAGAACAGGTGAGATGAAAGGTTTCCATTTAAACAACAGGTACCAGGATCATCTTCCAACTGTGCTCCAGACTCTCAAGGACTTAGAAATACGTCTTCATTTGTTTGACTGCGATCAGTATCTACACTTTTACAGAACAGTGTGGATACTGAGCACAGTGGATTTGATCTCAGTTGTGTAAAGATTAAGAACTTTGAGTCACGTGCCTGCTCATCCATAACAGAGGCCTGTGAGCCTCAGAGGTCCACGATGGCATTCGTCTGGTGTCCTCGCCATCTCTGATTGCGTGCTGTTTTTTCTCTGCAGCAAAAAGCTCGGGACAATCGCGCAGCTCAGCGCATCAACAAAGTGCAGCTGCCCAATGACCCACTTAAACGCCACCAGCCCTCACAGCAGCAGCTGCCTGCACCGCTGGGACCCTTTGATGCCGTTTCCATGGAGATAGAGATGCCGTTCAAGGACCCGCTGAGACCCAAAGAGTCGGAGCAGGAGCAGGAGTGGAAGTTCAGACAGGTGAGCAGAGCCTGAGAGCTTGACACACCTAGGTGTCCATGAATTGTGACGTAGAAGCAGAGCGAGAAACCAACAACCAGACTCGACGTAACGGAACACTCGGTAATGAATACAAACGACACCGTAGTGCATGATGGGACACAGAGCACTGCCTTCTGGTTGTAGACAACTTTGAGCGCGCTCTGTAAAATTAGTTATGCAAATGTTTCTTCACAACAAAGGCAGAGCTCCCGGGTCCGCAGGCTGCACGCCACGGCTTTAACCTCAAGACGTTACGAGGTCACATGATCTGACATCAGCCCATCGTACAGACTAAACCGCCATAGAAACGTCTCATACTTGCTCCAAGGCTGGCATTGGTTTCCCGCTCTCAGTAGTAACCATGGTAACCAGAAGGCAGCATGCTGTGGGGTGTATTTGTGATGAAGATGATGCTGTGATGTGCATGCCTGCTGAGCCACCCTCCCTCACATTAACGTCTCTGATGTCATTGAAAAGGGAGAGGTAAAAGACAGAGGGGGAGCCGGTAAGAAGAGGCAGGAAATTCCCCCCCAAAGCAAAAAATCTCCAACAGATAAAGATTGTCCCTGCCAGGCATCCATAGCAGCTCCGGTAAGACCTCAAGGCCAACCTGTCGGAGGCAGACTTCCTGGATCCACGAGCCTCTGAAACCCTCTGACCTCATCTCCGTATTTGCTCTGGAGCTCAACGAACCGTCAGGAACTTGTCAATCGGCCTTTAAATGAGCCAATTGGGCCTCATTCAGAGCCACCATCAAACATTAACAGTTTGTATTAAATAAAGCGTGACAGAGTTCCAGAACCGGAGCTGAGCAAGTGTTTCAGAGCCGTGGAGCTGGCCTCAGCCTCGTCCTCCTCTCTGGGCCAAAGGACAGCTTAAATTTGAAGGAGGGAGGGAGGAGGGGTTAGCTCTGACCTGACTTAAAGTATCGAGTCTGCGCTGGCCCAGAGTCAGAGGCCGTGGCCTGAGTCTGCCTGCGAGCTGACTGCTTTTATTCTGAAAAGGTGCCGCCTGGCTCTGAATGTTGGTCTGCTGAAAACGGCTCAGCAGATGTCTGCCTCCTCCAGACTCCTCCTCCACAGCTCTGATGGCTGAACACCTCCACACAAACACACTCTGTCTAGTCTTCTCCATCCATGCATGTTCGAGAAGACAGCTCTGGTCCAAGCGGCCTCCGCACTTACTCTTTTAAATTTTCTTCCACACACACAGCTTCCTTTTCACTTGGCTTCATGGTAGAATCATGTTTAAGGATTGGAGGAGTTATGGGGACGTGACTCCTGGGCTTTTATTCTGAAAGTCAGAACAAACAAACTTCAGTGAGTCAGTCCGCATACACTCCCATGTTAGACAAACATGTTTATAACTTTGTTCTCTGTAGGGTTTCCTCTTTATAACACCTGTGCTTTATAACTCACCGTTGAATGGAATAGTACTGAAGCTATTAGCAGGGTCGAGTCCACGCCTCTCAGAATCATCATGCAGGTTCACATCAAACCACATTCACACGGGGGTTGCTAGCATTAGCACACCCCTTCTGCTCTTTGGACTGGTTCATGATGTAGTTTATTCAAAAGCAGCATGTGTTAAAGAAAGAGCTATACAGGTAAAGACGAACTTCAGTGAGCTCTTAGAAAGAGCTTGTAAAGGCTTGATTTTGCACACCTGTGGCAACGGGACTGAAAACACCTGAATTCAAAGGTTAGCGTAGCTGTGCCTGTCAGACCTCAGTGTTTCTGGCTGCTGTTCCAAGTTTCTGCTGGGTTGACCTGTTTGTATTTCACAGATGGTTCTGTTTGTTCACCCACCCACATGTGGTCGCGATCTCTAAAGAGAGGGACAGCGAGAATTAGCCGCCATGTTTTCATGTTTGAGCTCCACCCGTTGTCCTCAAGGTCACTCCTGTCGCTCTGTGTCCGCCTGTCTCCCCTTCCCTCCCTTCCATTTTTCTCTCTCAGCAAATGCGTCAGAAGAGCAAGCAGCTCGCCAAGATGGAGGCCACTCAAAAGCTGGAGCAGGTGAAGAACGAGCAACGGCAGCAGCAGCAGCTCCTGGCTAGCCAGCGCCACTCGGGCCGCTTGTCGCCTGAAACCGGCAGCCACAGCCCCGTGCCCCTCGGAGGAAGACCGGCGGACGACGTCTTCCTCCGGCCACAAGCACCTCCCCCTTCTGGCTTTTCCTCGCTCCCTCTTTCCCCACATCCCTCCTCTCCCCTCCACCAGCCACCATCTTCCCCCCAGATGTTCTCCCCCCCCTCCTCCCGACCTTCCTCACCCTGGGACCCCTATAGCAAGGCTATAGGCACTCCTCGGCCCTCCTCTTCCCAGCAGCAGCATCACTGCTCCGTTAGCACCTCCCCAGGCCATGATGTTGTAGGCTCTCCTGCTCCATCACCCGACTCCAAAATATCTGACGTCTCCAGAAGCCTCGGGCCCCAACCAGGTAACACCTCCCCATTTCTCCTCCAGTAGACATGTCAGCGTTGTTTCCTGCTAACATTTCTACCTTTTCACAGGGCAGCCAAGCAGACCCACTTCTGGCTCCACCCCCGACCCTTCAGTCAGACATGTCGGCATCCGAGTGGCTGAAGCCTACCAGAGGGCGAACGTGCGGGTCCCTGCGCCCGAGTCATGCAGTCATGACCTGGCCCAGGGTGGTGTGTTTAAGGCCCCCATGCCCCCTCATCAAGAGGCATTTGGTGGAGGAGGAGGGAGGAGGGACCTGTCCAGACTCACAGAGCCAGGTTTTGCAACCCCCCCGTCACAGGAGCCTCCCTTCCCCTCCAGCCCACTGTCAGGTCTGGGCTCCCCCCATCGCAGCCCCTACGCCCAAGCACCCGGCACGCCCAGACCAGATTACTCTCAGCAGATCTCCGACCCCTTCGCCCAGCAGTCACCTTTGACCTCCCGGCCCTCTCCAGATCCCTACACCAATCCTCAGACCCCTGGGACACCACGCCCACACTCTGACCCTGCATACCTCACGACGCCCCCTGCACTGAGACCGGACCAGTACAACCAGCAGTCCATGAGCCACCGTCCCTCCCCCTCTCACCCAAGCCTCGATCCCTATGCCTCCAACCCAGGCACACCCCGTCCAGCTGTCACCGACCGCTTCCCCCAATCACCAGGGAGCCAGCGGACCGTAGACCCCTACGCACAGCCTGCAGGTACACCGCGACCCTCGCCGGATCCCTACGCCCAGCAGCCCTCTACACCACGGCCCCAGAAGGCCCATGAGCCATTCAGCCAAACCCCATTAGAGAGCTTTGCTTCTCAGCCTGCAGCTTCGGCTTCATCCCCTCTGGCTTCAGGAGACCCAGGGACCTTCACCTCAACACACCACCAGGTAACTTCACAGCCCACGTTCTCTATTCTCTGTCGCAGAGTCGGTTCTTTTTCTACTGAGGTTTTCTCTGGTCAGTTACAGCAGTCTCCAGGAAGACAGCAACAGCAGGACTGGGACTTTCCCAGAACCCCCAGCAGCCACACCCCAAAGCACCCTGGGATGTCAGAAGAGAGCAGCGTCTCTGCTTTGGCCAGTCACACACCGGGTCGTGATCCCTTTGAGCAGGGTCACATGACACCAGGCCTATCACAAACCGACAAGACAGCACCCACTGAAATGTCTCCTTTAGATGGACCAATGAGCTTGATGCCTCAGCTTGGTGACTCCGAGGAGAAGCTGAGACAGGTGAGACAGGTGTTATAAGCCCATGTTTGTCCGGTTGAGTGTTGATGGTTCTCGTTTGTTTAGCTTGTTTGTCTGTCTTCTCATTTTTTCTGCAGCGTCAGCGGCTTCGGCAGCTCATCTTGAGGCAGCAGCAGCAGAAGAGTGCATTACGGCAGGAGAAGGGTCTGCAGGATCCGGCTCCTGGACTTGCTGCACCCCCGGCTGTTCCAATGGGAACATCCGCTGGTTCTGCCACACCTCTTCACAGCTGGTCCCAGGAAGACTCTTCCAACTCCACCACTACTCCTGTCCAGATGGACCCTTTTGGGCGCCCTCCACCCCCATACCCCGGCACCATGCGGCCTGCCGGGGCTCCAGCTCTGAGGTTCCCTGGAGGGTTCCCAGGAGAACAGCAGAGGGGTTTCATGCCCAGCGAGGCTTCTTTCCCCAGACAGAGCCTCCCCAGAGAGCTGGGTGTCCGAGGACCAGGACCGAGGTGAGAGGAGCAGCAGAGTCCTGATTGAGATCTACTCTGATGGGTTTTTTTTTTTTTTGTGTGTGTATGTATTTGTGACTTAAACTTGCTCCTCTCTCCAGGTTTGGAGCTCCAGCAGGCCTCCATGAGTCTTTCCTGCGTGCACCCCAAGGATCAACACCTGCCCCTGGGCTCGGTGCTGTGGAGGTTCCTGTTCAGATGAGGAGGCCAATTCCCGGGGACTTCACTGCCATCCGTGCCCTTGAGGCGCCAAACGCTCACCTGCACATGATGCAAGGTTAGCACACCTACAGTGATTGGTTGATGAATCAAAAACTTTGAAAATAAACTTTATAGATAAAAAGTTCTCTCTCTCCTCAGGTGTTCCCCAACACTTCCTCCCTCGCTCCCTCTCTATTCAGCAGCACAGCATCATGGGACAGCCCTACATTGAGCTTCGACATCGAGCTCCAGAGAACCGCCTGAGGCTGCCCTTCTCTCTTCCTTCAGCCACAGATCCTGAGGCCCCTCTCCTGCACCCCAGAGACCCCCACCCACCTGCCATTAGACCTAGTCCTGGAGCCAGGATGGGTGAGACACTGATGGGTCAGCAGATGATGATGGCGGGCGCAATGGAGCAGCTGAACCAGCAGGATCCTCAGCAGCAGCAGCTTGGCCACACGGCGGCGCTGACTCAGACCAGCGAGCCGGTAGTCTCGGGAGCCGATGGAATCGAGGAGCACCTGGAAGGGGAGGACTCAGCTGTGAAGGACCTGGAGGATGTGGAAGTGAAGGATCTGGTTGACCTGAACCTGAACCTCGACCCTGAAGATGGTATGAACGATCAAGTCTGGGTCCAGTTTATTTCACCTTGGCTAAACCCAGAAATTACGCCTGATCTGAAGCATGTTATCGAGCTTCTTGATCTTGACCGACTCATCCTCTAACTCTGTTTCAGGTAAAGAAGATCTGGATCTGGGTCCCAATGACCTCCATCTCGATGACTTCCTGCTGTCGGGGAAGTTTGACCTGATCGCCTATGCCGACCCTGAGCTCGACCTGGAGGACAAGAAGGACATGTTCAATGAAGAGCTGGATCTGGGAGAGCCAGTGGAGGAGAAGGAGAGCAGAGAGAGGAAGGATGGAGTTGGTGTTTCTAGAAAGGCTGACAGCAGCTCCCATCTGGTCGGACAGATCAAACAGGAAGTGAGGGACAACAGCAAGATGGAGGCGGCTCCACCTGGGGTCATCGCCACCAGCAAACCCCCAGGAGCTCTAGGACTTGAGGCTACACTTTCCTCTGCCCATCACATCAAGGTGGGACATTTTCAATTCATCACTAGTCAGTAATAAGTTTAATAAGGAGAACATAATAAATAACCCAGCATTGCCTCCAGGAGAAGCTGGAGGACTCATCTCTCCAGGCCCAGGAGCAGGCACCATCCACGGGCATGGTACCCACAGTTCAGCCCCCTGTGACTGCAGGTAAACAAATACAAGCCTGAACTGCCCCCTTGTGTTATCAATCAGTCATTGACCTATCAGCAGATTGTAAATGGAAGAACTGTTTCTGATTGATCTTCCTCTCCCAGGACAACAGCCTGTCTTCCAGCAGCAGCAGAGACCTTTTGGGCCCCCCTCATCCTCACCTCACCTCACCCCCCTCCCTCAGGCTGTCTCAGTGTCTCCTCACACCAGTCTGCCTCCTCAAGCCCCGCAAGGCACGCCTCACCCGCTGTCGCTCCAGCCTCTTCGCATCCTCCTTACCGCTCAGACCCAACCTCCACATATGGGGACCTCCACGCAGAGCCAGACCCAGACCCAGGGTACCTTTTCTCCAAACCAGAACAAACAAAGGCCTCTGCTTCTTGAGGAGCAGCCCCTTCTTCTGCAGGACCTCCTGGACCAGGAGCGCCAGGAGCAGCAGCAACAGAAACAGATGCAGGCCCTCATCAGACAACGCTCTACCACAGACTCTGCGATCCCTAGTGTGGGTAAGTCCAGAACCCTGAAACTTTCCAGCTCTCCAGAGCCTCTGAAACTCCCTCCTCCACTGGACTGTTTTTCTCATAATTTCATTAAGCACCTTCAGAACTCTTGTGTTTTTGTTTTGTCCTGCAGACTTTGATTCCATTACAGACCCAATCATGAAGGCAAAGATGGTGGCTTTGAAAGGCATAAACAAAGTGATGTCTCAGGGAAACCTGGGTCTGAATCCCATGGTCATCAACAGGTATGACCTTCGGACCACTGACCTGAGTTTTCTCCGTGAACATTCCCTCTCCCAGCTTTTTTTGAAGTCTTTGTTTATGTGCGCGTCAGGTTCCAGCAGCCTCCAGGAGCCCCGGGTCCTGAGGTCCCCCCTCAGCTTACACAACTGGTAGGACAGGTATGTTGAAGGACTCAGACACAGTAACTGAACACACAGGCAGAACATTTCTCTAATGTGTCTGTGGTCTTTCTGTGCGTCAGGAGGGAAAGGTGAAGCCTCAGCTGGTGCGACCCACTCCCCCGAACTTTGGCTCCGGGTTCAGCAGTGAGTATCAGAAACCAATCAGAGCAACACGAAAAGGTTGTTGTACATGCAGAGAAGAGCAGTGGTTCGAACACAAAGCCCTGCGGGAGTGCCTTATATGATGACGTAGAATCTGAAGGAGAGAAGCCAGATTCTTTCTACCAACTGGTTTCTGTTTCCTGCTCTGTGCTTGATTGCATTAAAAATGCCTGGTTCTTCTAATGCATTGAAATGCATTTAGTGAATTAAAATGTGTTTTACTTGGGTAGGTGTAGCTCAGTAGAGACAGCAGTACTAATTGGAGCGTTGCTGGTTCGATCCCTGGCTGCTTGAGTCTGCATGTTAAATATCCTTGGGCAAGATACTAACCCCACCTTGTTCTCGAATGTTAGATAGAAATGTGTGCTTGAAGGAATGATGAATGAGGCAAGTTGTATAAAGTGCTTTGAGTGCTCAAAGTAGAAATGTACTACTTAACTTTTATAATTCTGTTTAAATTACCTATAATAACCTTCAGATCCACACTTCTTAAACTCTATTCAAACACAACCAGCGTGATGAAGAGGATCTTTCTCGGTCAAGAAAGAGCAGGCACTCAGATATGAGCTTTGATCACTTTCCTCCTGCGTGTAAAAGTTCAATGTTAATTCTTTTTGGATATTTCACATTGATCGTATGTTTGTGTGTCTTCTCAGCCACATGTGAACGAGGTGAGATCACAACAGCTGTTATTCTGTCTTCTATGCATTACTAAAATCCTACTCATTCTTTTGCCAGACGAGTCCCAGCGGCGGCAGTACGAGGAGTGGCTCGGGGAGACCCAGCAGCTCCTTCAGATGCAGCAGCGCCTCCTGGAGGACCAGATCGCCGCCCACCGCAAGACCAAGAAGGCTCTGTCGGCCAAACAGAGAACAGCCAAGAAGGCAGGCCGTGCCTTTGCAGAGGAGGACGCCGCCCAGCTCCGTTACATCAGCGAGCAGCAGGGAGTGGTCCAGAAGCAGCTGGAGCAGGTAATGCAGCTGATCCCTGTGCCGAATAAATCCAGATTATCAGATCAGACTCTGAATTGAAGGTAAATATTCAGGCTAGCTGGGGGCAGCCCACTGAGCCGAGGTCAGCCGTGAGTCACAGTGAAATCTGTAAGGGACTATTTTCAGTGGCGGATTGATCCATAATGAGTGCTTCTTGTCTGTGTTCAGATCCGGAAGCAGCAGAAGGAACATGCTGAGCTCATCGAGGACTACCGGACCAAACATCCTCAGAGGGGTCTGCAACAGCAACCGGCGCCCCCCCTCCCTCAAAAGATGCTCTCACAGCCCATTGTTCCCCTGCAACCCCACCCGGGTGGCCCCGCACCGGCCTGTCTCCCAAACGTACCTCCCGGTTGGACTCCAGGGGGTGGGGCTCCAGGGGTGACGGGGCAGAGGATGCCACCTCATCTACCCCCTCAAATCCTCGCCGGCCTACCCAATACCCCCCAAGTACCCCCACACACCCAGACCCCCTCTGCCATGGTTCCAGGCCTCGCGGCTCAGACGGCGGGTTTCACCGCTGGCTCCCGGTGCCCCACTGGAGGTCCCACCGGAGCGACAGTGGACGGAGCCGTTCCCGCCCCTCAGGTAACAAACATGTCTGCTGCACACCACTATGATCTAGACCTGATCAAGAACCAAGAACCTGGGGGTCCAGGTTGAGCTCTGAATACTATCTCCATATTTTTGAGCCCTCATACCTTAATAAGCACAAGAGACCCCATATGAAGTTCAGTCTAATGGCGATCAACATCTGGATTTGTTGGTTCATCTTTTCTGTATGTCTGAACATCTGTATTAGGAAAGTGAATAAGGGGGGGGTAACATCAGGTTACAGTTTGAAACAAAAGTAAAGGCTGCTCCTTGACGCTGGCTAACCCCGCTGACTCCACCTCCTCCGCAGGTCAAGTTTGATGACAACAACCCGTTCAGCGAGGGTTTCCAGGAGAGGGAGAGGAGGGAGAGACTGAGGGAACAGCAGGAGAAGCAGCGGGTTCAGCTCATGCAGGAGGTAAAACATCACAGAGGCGGAGAAAGAGCACAGCAAGCTGGGTAGGGCTGCCACGATTAGTCGACTAGTCACGATTACGTCGACTATCAAAATTGGCGACGACTAATTTAATAATCGACGCGTCGTTTGAAGCGTTGTAAGATCCCAAAAGACGCACGTAGGATTTAAGAGTGTAATAACAGACTGAAACAGAAGATGGCAGCACTGCATGTACAAGGATGCCAGCTGCCGTTAAACCCCGAAGAAGAAGAAGCTGTGTCCCAGAATTCATAGCGTGGCCCTGCTTCAACAATAGCTGTGGCTAGTTAGTTTTAATATTACTCTTATTATTCTTTCTGGGTCACAAAATAAAACGTTTAACATATTTTCAGGTGAGAATGTAGCTGTGTAAATCTCAAATATCTGCTCAGTTTATCAAGACCCCACATATTTTCAAAAGCGCTCCCTTGTTTTCGGAGACGTCTGTTACCCACCAGCTCGATAGCCAGCCGGGGTTCAAGGCTCAGTATAGCCGGTGAGAACACCGGACTCCCGGCAAAACGTTTTCAAACCCACTGCCATCTTTCGCTACTCAGGTTAAACATGATATATAAGTTTCAAATTTATTGTAAAATCAGATAAACAGTGTAGCCGCATTTACCCATAATGAAATTCTTTGGCTCGTGCTCCTCAGCTTTACATGTGCATATAGAGAGTAGTTATAAGAAGAAATAATAGAATAATAGAAATTGGCAGTGGGAGTAATAGTAGTAATAATAATAATAAAAATAATAACAACAATAAAAGGAGAGGGGAAATCTGCAGATTTCATTAATATTAATAAACTATCATATTGTCGTTATTTTTAGTTAGCACATACCTTAAACACTCAAAGCTGTAAGATAATGATAGTTATATAAGAGCAGATGCATGCTGGTGCAATAAGCTGTACGTTTTACGTCCAATGGATGCATGATCTGATTAGTCGACTAATTGCAAAAATAATCGGTGACTAGTCGACTATCAACCAGGTGTAACAAGTTTAACATCCAGACATCCATGAAAACAGGATATATGATAAGTTAACTAGTGAGCTAACTCCCTGCTTCCATCTAAACATAATTCACCATGTTCAGATTGATTGATTTCTGAAAAATTCAAATGTACAGCTCTGCTATCACTTCAGACATAAATTAAGACAGAAACTAACCAGCAGTGACATTTGTAGGGTTAGTGAAGTGGGCTAGCTGGTATATAATGTTGTCAACGTGGTGGCTAGCTACACAGCTATATTAGCATAATATAATTTCAGTGAAGTTGGTGGAGGACCGCTAACGTTTTTCCACTGGATAAAAGTTAACCTGAGGGTTTCCATGGCAGGATGCTGTGAACCAGGGGTCACCAACATGGTGCCCGCGGGCCTGTTCTAAAAATAGCTCACTATAACAACTTACCAGTAAGCTGCATGTATTTTTATTTTTTGTTGCTATTTTTTTTTTAAATCACAATTGCATTGGTATCAATTTGTTAGAGATAATATATAAAAAAATGTTTATTATTAAATATTAGATCAGCGCTAGCTGGTCTCCACGGAAACAGTTGCCATAATCAGTGTCTTTACATAGATAAATATCATTAATTGTTAATGATAACATATAATTAAAGTTAAATTGAGGAAATTTGTTATTTCAGAAGTGTGTGTCAAACTGGTAGCCCTTCACATTAATCAGTACCCAAGAAGTAGCTCTCACTTTCAAAAAGGTTGGTGACCCCTGCTGTAAACAGTCCAAACTCCAGTCAAGAGAACAAATGAGATAATCCATCCACAATACCAAGTTAGTCATTAATATACTGCTGCATAGGCTGGGCTGTAGTTACATCGTAAGGTTTAAAAAACTGAGCTTTAAAATGAACCCAGAGAGGTCGAAGGTGATCACTGACTGTTTTTAGAGGCTTGTTCAGATTAAATAGAACAAGGGTTCATACATCATCACTTAAAGACCGAATTTCTGATATCAGGAAGAATTGAATTCCTCCTGATAATTCAATAAGGTTCCTGTCTCAGCAGGAACCTTATTGTTCCTGTTGAGACAATAACAATAAGGTGAATGAATAATGACGACCTAAGGGAACGAGAGGGAGTAGCAATGTGGGATTGCTTTATTTATATCTGTTTTATATTATTGTGATGCACTTTGTGGTTCTTATCCTGTGAAGAGTACTATATAAATAAATAAAGTAGGTAAAGTAAAGAGTAAATCACACAAGTTGGGAGGGGCCAGGTTATGGATACATATGAAATTGAGAAGCATTATTTTCAAGAAGATTCTAGCATGTACAAGGCAGCCAGTGGAGTTGATGAAGAACAGGGTAATGTGCTCTCTGGAGGCTGTGCGAGTTATGATTGCAAGTTGACTTACCTACTGCGCAAGGGTCCTGGGAGGTCCTGGGGTGTGGGGGGTTTGCGGCGACCATTAAAGGGTGGAATTCTAATGTCAATTGTGTGATTAATGGACTAATATTGGTAGTAGAGGATGGCCGCTGCTGGGAATTACAATGTGCCACCACTGTTCGAAGAGAAGATGTCTTATGAAAGTTGGAAAAATAAAATTAAAATCTGAAGACTCGTTACAGACTTGGACACAAAAAGCAGGCTCTAGCGATTACTTTGTTGCTATTAGGAAGAGCAAGGGAAAGCGTGCTGGAAATCACAGCCCAAGATCTCAACACAGATCCGATGCTGGATAAGCATTCACAGTCCACCACACAGACAGTGACAAAGATGGTGAATTTAATAATGAAAAAATAAGAGACATGGCTGAAAGTTTTTATCATTGAGGTTAAAATCACTGCAGAGTATGTGGAGCAATGGCCTGCTTGAAAGACACAGTTGAATCCTCACTGAAACATTACTGAATGTAAAGCGGGACAATGGGTGTGAATGGAAAATTGTTCTGGACTGGGCTTTGATGGCAAAGAACTGTATGCACAATGTGCATGGATAGAGTCCATACCAACTTCTCTTTGGACAAAATCCAAATCTGCTTTCAGTCCTTCAGTCCTGACAGACCACCAGTTTTAGAAACTACTGAAGTGAGTACAAGACTAACCCAACGTTTCATGCCATGTAACAAGCTTTAACAGAGGCTGAATGCTGAGGATAGGAAGAGCCCTTTGCAAACAGCTGTGATCCATTGATGACAAATATGAAACAGGGGACAAAGTCTATTATAAAAGGACAGACTGTCATGAGGGAAAGGTCCACGTGTGGTCATTGGCCAAGATGGTGTAGTAATATTTGACATAGGTTCTTCCTTGCCTGACAGAGTACAACAGTCTAGGCTCAGAAAAGTAGATGAACCACAAGTGACAATGGAAGAAACTGAAAAGGAAAATCTGATGAAAATCTTTTAAAGACCAGAGTAACGGTACTTGGTGAAGAACATGATTTTAAATGTGAAAATGAGGAGATGGCGTCAAGAAACGATGAACCGCTCAGTACTGCAGATAACAGCAAGTCTTTCTGTGATCCCAGACAACCTGGAGAAAAAGATCCCACACTGTCCCGCTCAACTACAGATATAGACGGACCAAAACTTAAAGATGGACAAATAATTAAATACACAAACAAAGAAACAGGTCAAACATGCTGGAAAAATAATCATTTGGGCAGGAAAAGCCACTGGGACACACAGAAAGTGGTACAACGTGGCGTACAGAGCCAGAGGAAATTGCTATATCCACGGGTTCCATTAATACAATCTTCAACTGGCACGTCTGAAAATGCCAAGTCATGCACAGACAAAAACAGAGATGAAATATTAGTGGTGAAGGAAGACATTTTCTCACAAGCCAAACAAACTGAACTTGAAACAAACAATGTGTTTGAAGTGGAGAAAGATGAAGGTCAGAAATCTAGGGGGTATATCAACGAGGTGGGTGTGCACATTTAAGGAAACACCAGTGGGCATTGTACCCAAAGCTAGACTGGTTGCAAGAGGCTTTGAAGAAATAAACACTCAAGAACTTTCCGAAGACTCGCCAACATGTTCCTCCGAATCCCTGAAGCTGTCATATGTCAAAATCAATGAAAACTCAACACTATGGACATTAAAGCAGCCTTTTTGCAAGGTAAAGATTTAACTCCATGTGTATATCTGACCACCTGAAGAAGCACAGAGCAAAGGAACTATATGGAAGTTGAATAAATGTGTTTATGGCCTGGCAGATGATTCATTATTCTGGTACAACAAGGTGAAAGAAACCATGCAGAAGCTGGGGGGCACAATGTCAAAAGTCAATCCAGCTGTCTTCTACTGGCTTGATGATCTCTATAAGGTGACAGGGGTACTTACATGTCATGTAGATGGCTTTATGTGGGGTGGTTCAGACATGTTCTCCGCAGTTGTCATCCCCAAACCAAAAGCGCCTTTTCAAGTTGGACGAGAAGAACACGATAGCTTCAATTACATTGGGATCGAGGTTCACTCTCCTCAGAATGAAATACAAGTACAACAAGGTATGTACATTAAAAAAAAAAAAAAAAAGTCTTAGCTGACTGCAGGTTTCCCCGACCTTATAAACAGTACATTTGCATAATGACTGAAACTAACACCACTGAAGGAACAATGGGCTGGGAGGTCAATTCCTTGAAGTCATTATGGAGGCAGATGAAACAATGGTCTCGTACGATGTTACATCTCTTTTCACTTGCATCCCAGTCACGGAAGCATTGAGTAAGTTCATAAGAGATTAAAGGATGACCCCAACCTCAGCAACAGGACTACTCTCAGCATCGACCAAGTGTGCTTGTTTTTGGACCTGTGTCTTAATTCCATCTATTTCACAAACAAGGGTCAGCAGGCAGAAACATGGGTGTGCCATGAGTTCCCCAGTTTCACCCATTGTGGCCAACTTGAACATGGAAGAATTGGAAAAGAGGGCTCTGTTATCCTACCCTGGAAAACCACCAAGTCATTGGTTCAGGTATGTTGATGACACCTGGGTGGAAATCAAAGGACGTACCACACTTCACAGATCACATTCCTCTTGGCAGTGGCAGATGCATCTCTCACCCTCTCCCTCCCTTATCTGTCCTGCTTGGCTTCTATGTCCCTATCTAGTCTCGTCTAACTCTAACCCTCAGAGAGTCTCTCAGTCTTGTTCTCTAAAACCTAAAGAATTATGGATTTGATCAAATGTTTCCTTAACAAAATTGACACCCTATTCTCGACGAGAAGCTTGCGCTCAGGAGAGCCCAATTGTCCTACAGAGACGTTTGCTGTCGGATACTCGGTGGTCAGCTGCGTCGTGTGCCTGGCAACACTCTCAATGGAGGGCACTCTGGAACAACAAATTCTTGTCCCTGATAATGGGACTCTGTTTAGGGGACACCTGCGTTGCCTGAAGGACTGTTGACTTTTGCTTAACTGGGTGAAAGGACGCACTCTCTCACAGAACACAGGATACACACGTACACTGACACAGATGCACACTCACTCCCCTCCCCCATTCCAACCACCTCCGATGCTTGCCCCCCATCCGATGCAGACGGCGGGTCTGCTGGATACTCACCCACCCCTGTTGCTTGTCTCGTGTTTTCATGGTGTTACGATGTGAAGATTCATGTACTTTTGTGCTGAGTTTTTGTTTTCTGTTCTCATACTGATCCCCCATCAGGAGCTCTGTCTGAGTTCTTTTTTATTTTTTCTCCTCCACTGCCCTGTTGTGTCATACATTTCATTGTTTTTCTTTATGCTACCTGATCTGACCTGTCTCCCCAACGTGATGCTTGTGGTATGGTTGGAAAAGGTCCAATTTTGCTGCAGGCAACTGCAAGTGACAAATCAAGGCATCATCATCACCATCATGCCAGTGTGTGAATGGGTGAATGACTGAATGTAGTGTGAAGCGCTTTGGGGTCCTTATCGGCTAAGAAAGCGCTATACAAATGCAGGCCATTTTTTTACCATCATCACATTAACTCAGTTTGTCAAAGCTGGGAAGGCACCTAAAGAAAGCTCCAGCTGATCCAGGAGAGAAGGACAACCGCTGCCTATCGAAAACTCGCACTGATCCCGTATGTGTCAGGAGTATCAGAACAGTTGAGACTTTTTTTTTTTTCCCTATGGATTTTAAATCCCAAAACATGCTGCGCCAAAAATTGGTCCACCCCAAGGATCGTGTCCCTGACAAAGAGTAATATAGTGCACGCTGTTTGTGAAGGTTCTCAGTCATCCAGGTCATCGTAGTCTAATGAACTTGGGAAAGAAAAGCATCTGGACTTCTTTAAGTTGCTTGAAGTCGTTTCATCCGAGAAGCTTCTTCAGTTCTAAGGTCAAATGATGGGGAGTCCCAGATTTAAGCCCCATGGGAGCGACCCTCCCAAGAGGGACAATGGACCCCCTAATGATCCTCTGCAAGCTGAGGTGTGAAAATGGGTGTAGGTCACAATCAGCCAAGGTTTCGGGT